>APFE031736254.1:8785-35549 GCA_000404065.3 Pinus taeda
AGAGATGTTAAATTTTTAATCATTAATTGACATGCCTTGACCTCAAACCATGTCTTTATATTTAATCTTTAAAGGCAATTTTTATCACATTATGATGAGAACAAATCATTTAGAAAGTTGTAAAGACTATTTATATCTTAAAAATTAATAGATGATTTCACAATTTTTCCATAAAATAATAAATTTTTAATAAGTTAGTTATAAACATAAAAAGGAAAATAAAATATTAATTAAATTCTAAAAAATACTATTTTCAAGTTTCATAAACCTTTATAATATGTAATACTATTGTGTTTATCACCACTAATAATATAAATGTGTTCAAATACTATTCGCATAAAAGAGACATTCATATGAGAGGCATAAATAACTAACTATAACCATTATTTTAAAACTTATACCAACAAGGTTCACAAAATTTTATTGAGATTGAGATAAGAGATCTTTTGCCAAATGATTACATTACATGAATGCCATTTATTTATTTACTTGCTAGGAGGCGATGAGAATCTAAGGTAAAAGCAAGCAAACCACATTAGTGATGTGCATATGCTCCTGGTGAGATTTAATAACACAAAATATGAGACCAGGGAGATTAAGCATGCGGGATAGGACGAAGGCGATGGGCATGGGGAGGTGGAGACGGAGGGCAGTGAGAATGAGGGGGCACAGGGTAGCCCGGCTTGTGGCACCCGGATGCAGCCTTTGCCGACCCTTCTGCCAATCTTCCAGAACCTACTTCTTCGTTAGACTTAGCGGCAGCAGCTTCAGCTTCAGCTCCAGCGTGTGTCACAAGAATCGTCGAAGTTAACAACAGCATTGCTACTACTGATATCTAGCACAACCGCGCCATTTCATGGCCATGGCCATCTTGTTGATGAATTCTAACTCTAGTTGCAGAATGTATAACAGAATCGATAATAGAAAAAGGAATTGCGAATTGCGTTTTGGAATTGTAGTGCGATGGATGGATCTTACTTATAGACAACACACCGGCATGGCATGGAGGGTTTACAATCGGTCGAAGGAATTCAGTGAAACTCAACGCGAAATCGTGTCAAAGCGAAACCCGACTTTCTCACTCTCCGTTACGGTCAACATCTACTTGTGCGTGACACTTGTTTTGCACAATCACCCCATCTCTCAAATCTGTTACATGAATCCCCAGTATTTGATTTTGCGTGTTAATCTTTGACTCTTGAAATTTAGAATCTGATTTCAACTTGCACGATGATGGAATCCTTGTTGCCGGGAATGAAAAGAAGTGCGGGCCAATTCAAATTTAATTTATTCTAAAAGCCCTCATGCTAATTTTTTAACTAGGGTTTTTTATCCGATTTCTTAACTCGCTTTCTTATCCAATGTTGTTTTTGTGTTTTTCTTACTCTCCCCACATACCTAATTTTTTTGTTTTTTAATTCCTTTTAGTATACTATTGAGATTTATCTATTTATTTATTATTCATTATATCTCAGTTAATTTTTAATGATTAAATGCTATTATTATTATCTATTACTTAATAAATGCTTTTTTATAGGTAAGCACCCACGCGGATTTGAACGAGTAACCTATCACAAGGAGTGCCTTAACAGTGCACCCATTCAACGTCAATCCAAAGCCCTATGGGCTTATCACTTAATATACATTATTTTAATTATGTTGGTTCACATCTATATTTCTAAAAAATATCAATTCGAATCAATGGTAAATTTCATAATACATGTCTTATACAAAGGTACAACAATGGTATGTTAAACATGTCTTCATCAAAGGTACGACAATGTTCATTAGTGATATGCTTCTAAGCCAAAAACATCGAACCACCAAAGAAGCCATTTATTTAAACATTTCCGGGACTATTTCCGAAACCTTGTATATACGGGTATTGTCTTTTTGCAATCAACTTACCATTTAAGTTTTTAAATGCATTCATGTTTTTCCACATAGAAGGATTAACTTGAGTATCTAATATCTCTTGGTCCGCTTCTACCAAAGCCCGTTTTTTTGCATAATGCTAGTTACATAAACAATTTGAAGATATTTAGTAATATAAAAAGGGATTCTATACTTTATAAAAAGAAACAAGTGTCAAGACAACCATCAATGCAAACTACATTACTATATGAGGGAGGAACAAATATTGGTAATATGCTATTACAATATACCTGACGAAATGAAAAAATTGTTTTGCAGCAATTTGCAATGAGAACATTGTATGGTATGTTGTTATGTTGAATACAAATGCAAGCACTACCAATAACGTCCGAGAGATCCTCCAAAGTGTTACCCCCTTCAAAAACGAGGCCCCTCATAGGATAGTCAAGAAGCTCCAAGATATTGTCCCACCTTCTCAGACTTCCATGGTACTCCTTTTGTGGGTGCAGGAAAGAACGTTAAGATAGTAATCATTCCACATTGATTCATTACATCAAATTGTACAATTTTAGGATATCACAGTTGTAATCATATATGTACAGTTCAAAATAAGTTATTGAATAAAAAAAATTAAAAGAATGAATTATTTAACCTTTTATTTATGTTCAAAAGTTGCACCAAAACAGTTTCAATGTGTAAAGAGTCACATGTTGCAACTAAAATAGTGTACTTAAGTGGAAATGTAGATGGTTTAAAGTTTCAAAAGATCCGAAGCTATTGTAACCAAGACGAAAAATTGGATTTCCAGCCTCGAAAACCAAAAGTAATGGTAAGGATAAACTATCATGGTAAATACATTGGGGAAAGCATTCCAATACTCTAGGCATAGTTACCACATGCCCCTATTTAATTGGATTCTCCTGTAGTATAGAAAAGAATAACATTAGAAGTGCATCAATGAACAATAAAAAAACCCAAACAATGTATGAAAAGGCGTTGTCATAATCGTTATTTCTAATTAAATTTAAGGAACACACTTTTGGATTGTCAAAGGCATGAAGCGTCTCTTTCCGCCCTACTTTGGTGAAGTTGAACTTACTGGGGCGAAGCCCTACAAGACCACCTATAGTTGAAATTCAGTAGGAAATTTCTTAACATGATGTCCTTCATTCAGTTGAGCGATGAAACCATATTCGTCTGGGTTGATCTACAATTTATTACCCCCACATAGTCTGCGGATAAAATCCATGTTAAAGTGTGTCCTTAAAAACATCACCCAAAAAGACATAACCAAATTAATGTATGTTCAACAGGAAATTTCAAGAATTTGCATCACATTTTGAATCAAATTTATATGTTCCTACAATTTTCCATACTTTCAATGCTTTTAAGGGATGCAATATTTTTAGCATGTCTTAGGTTCCTATGTCTAAAAAAATTCCAACAATTCTTTGTAACTCTCACAACAGCTAAACTGTTTATTTACATAGCAATGAATATAAAAGGTGAGAAAGTGAGGGTATTGATTTAAATCCTGCAAAGGAGTGGGATACCTATTTGAAAAATAGAGAAAAAAAGTGTATTAATCTTACCTCGTAAAACCCAATAGAATTCCACGGGAGACTGACATTCATGCGAACAATGGAGAAATTGGCACAAATCAAAAATTTTACAACCTCAAAGAAATGTAAATGGGAAGGCAAATATAACCCATAAAATGAAGAATAATTTTCATTAGTATGGTCATTCCAAAATGTAAGTCTATCAATGTAGTAGCTGCATAGAAAGAAAAAAAGAACTCCATTTCATAGATTAGAGAATTCACCCAGCTAGCACATATTCTTCCCATTCCCCCAAATTATGGGTAATGTTGTGACCTAGAATAGAAATAAATGCAAATCACTCAAACTCTCTCTCTCTCTCTCTCTCCCATAAATGTATATGTATTAAAATTTTGCATCAAATAAAAGGTTTCTAACTTAATGATTTGTAAACAAAACAAGTAAAAAATCAAAAGAAGTCATCTAACAGAGAATAAATATCAATAAAATTACAAATTACAAATGCTTCAATATGATAAAATTAAATAGCAAGATATCCTCTACATTGAGACAAGGTGTTTGTCTTACATATAAATTATTTGATAGTAATTTATGAGCTTGATATAGATTCTCAATAACCTCGGTCACTACTTTATTGGTTTGTTGAACAGTTTCTTGATGATATTTTTGAGTGTATTGGGTTCTATGTTTTCGATATTTGCAAAGATAATGATTGTTTAAAATGTTTTGTAATAGTCTAGTTAATACTATTAGGTATAAGTAATATATTAGCCCAATTTTAGGTAGTTATGATGGTATTTATATTTTATTGGAATAGTAAAAATGAACCAAACTTTGTGAGAGCTAGCAAGATCTTCCACACAGATGTATGAATCCTTAACCAAGGGAAAAAACAAGTGTGTTGTGAATATAACCAAATGATAAAACCGGGTCTTACATATCCACTGAACTATATTTTTGGTTAGTGGTTTTGCAATTATAATAAAATCCCTCATTTGGAGAGTCTCATAACAATACATGGAGAAAATGTGCATCAAATTCCATCTTTCCAACCACTGAGTACATTACCACAGTATATTATACATGTCTTCAGCAAAGCTATGACAATGCTACTTCTAACCCAAAAACTTTGAACCCCCAAAGAAGCCATTTATCTAAACATTTCCTGGACTATTTCTCAAACCTTGTATATAGGGCTATCCTCCTTTTGCAATGAACTTACCATTTATGTTTTGCCACATAACAATATTAACTTGAGTGTTTAATATATCCTAGTCCACTTCTCCCAAAGCCCGTTTTTCTACTTAGCATTAGTTGTATACATAATTCTGAAATGTTTAGTAATATAAAAAAGGATTATACACTTTATTAAAAGAAACAAGTCTCAACATAACCATTAATGTTAACTACACTGCTCCATGAGGGAGGAACAAATATTGGTAATATGCTACTACAATATACCTAAGGAAGCAAAAAACCCTTTTTGCCACCAATTTTCAATGACAATAGTGTATGGTATGTTTTTATCTGAACACATATGAAAACACTACCAAAATCATTGGAGATATCCTCCGAAGTATTACCCCCTTAAAAAAACAGACCCTCACAGGATAGTCATGAAGCTCCATAATATTGACCCCGCCTTTCTGAGACCTTCATGGTACTTTTTTTGGGTGCTTTTTCAATGAGGAGAGGAATGTTGAGGTAATAACCTTTCTTCATTTATTCATCATGCCAATTTTCACAATATTTAGATATCACAGTTGTAATCATATCTCTATAGTTTACAAATTTGTTATCGAATCGAAAAAAATAAAAAGAATGAAATATTTAACCTCTTCTTATTTCTATTCAAAAGTTCCACCGAAATTGTTTCAATCCAAAAAGAGTCAAATGTTGCAACTAAAACAGTGGAGTTAAGTGGAATTGTAGTTGGTTTATAGTTGTAAAATATCAGAGGCTCTTGTACCCATGACGAGAAAATGGGTTCCCAGCCTCGACAACCAAATTAAATTCTAACAACAAGCTATCATGGTTAATTCCTTTAGGCAAGCAGTCCAATACTCAAGAAGAACATTCTCACACTCAATTGGACTCACCTGCAGTATAATAAACAATAACATGAGAAGTGCATGAAAGTGCACTCAAAACCCCAAACACTGCATCAAAATGTGTTTCCATCCTCGCTATTTATGCTTACATTTATGGTAATCAGATTTGGACTATCAAAGATAGGGAATTTTTCCAAGTACCGAATTTTTTTTTGCTCACTTTCTTCAAAATTGAAAAACACGTCTTCCTCGCCTACTTTGGTGAAGTTGAATTTACTAGCGTCGAAGCCCTAAAGCACGTTGTCCACTAAAATTCAGTAGGAAATTTCTTAATATGACACCGTTCACTCAGTTGAGAAATGAAACCATATTTTATAGGGATGATGTGGAAGTTAATACCCCCATAGAGTTTGTGGTTAGAATCCATGTCAAAACATGTCCTTAAAAACATCACCCAAAAAGGCATACCCAAATTAATCTATGTTGAATAGGAAATTTCAATAATTGCATCACATTTTACACATTCAAATTTTATATGTTCATGTTGTTTTCCATACTTTCAACACTTTTATTGCATGTAATATTTTTAGTATGTATTCGGTTCCATTTAAAGAAATACCAAAAATTCTAAGTAACTTTGACAACATCGCAACAATTTATTTACATACAAATGAACAAAAAAGGTGAGAAAGTGAATGTGTTAATTTAAATCCTACAAAGGAGTGGGATACTTGTTTGCAAAATAGGGAAAACAAGTCTATCAATCTCACCTAGTAAAAATAAACATAATTCCACATGAGACTCACATTCATGCCAACAATGGATAAGTTGAAAAATATCTTAAATTTTGCAAGCGCGGAGAAAGGTAAATGGGAAGGCTAGATATATCCCATATAATGAAAGTAATTAGATTCATTGTGGTCATTTCAAAATGTAAGTCTGTAGATGTAGTAGCCGCATAGAAAGAAAACAAGAACTCCACTTCATAGATAAGAGAATTCACCCATCTAACACATATTTTTCCTACTTCCCCAAATTATGAGTAGTGTTGTGACCTAGAACAGAAATAAATGCAAATAACTCAAAATCCCTCTCTCTGACATAGAAATGTATATGTATAATAATTCCACCTTGAAGAAAAGATTTCGAGGTTGATGGTTTGTACCAAAAACTAAAAAAAAATAAAAATGAATCAATGAATATTATTACATGTTTTTTTAAAATGTATTTATGTTTAACTAATTTATTATTCTTTTAAAAAATAATAATAATAATAATAATAATAATAATAATTAAAAAAATGAAATAATAATTTAGTTATGTTTTATGATATTGATATGTATAATGAAGATGTAATTTTGATATGTTTATCAATGTTTACCAATCTTTTAATTTATATGATCATCCTAATTTAATTATAATTAACAAAAGACACTTTTCAATACTAAAATCATAGAACCATACATCTTTATAATTCACAGACTCGTTTAATTTATATGATCATCCGAATTTAATTATAATTAACTAAACACATTTTTCAATACTAAAATCATAGAACCATACAGCTTTATAATTCACAGACTTGATTAACTATGGAACCATGGTGCAATTTGAAGAAAACAAAAAATTCCTACCAATTTCTTGTTTTAGTATTTCTATATTGTATTCTTTCATGTGGGCATCATCTTAAATTAACCTTTTATTTCCTAAAGAAATTTACTTGTATTTTTATTTCCCTCTTAATTTATCATAAATTAATTAATTATAGAAAATATCATATCAACACATATAATATTAAGTATGTGGTATGTGTTCAGGCCATACATTTTGACGAGGTGTGTGTTTAGGCCATACATATTGAATCAGGTGGCAGACCCTTCATGTCCAGAGAATCGTTCATGATGAATTGAAGTGCTGGAAACTTTATCTAGAAAT
Organism: Pinus taeda; assembly: GCA_000404065.3. Taxonomy (NCBI): domain Eukaryota; kingdom Viridiplantae; phylum Streptophyta; class Pinopsida; order Pinales; family Pinaceae; genus Pinus; species Pinus taeda. Next base: position 16,209 of record APFE031736254.1, read on the forward strand.
TAAGCCCAAAAGGTTACTTAAGGAGAAGAATGAAAAGAAGGCAATTGCAGTAGTCCAGCAAGATCTAGGTTTAGATTCAGGTGATGAAAGGAGGATAACCATCATGGTTACGATAGGTAAAACCTCCAACATTAGTTCAAGATAAAAAACTATTGCATATTCATCTAACATAAATCCTCCACATGAGGATAAGAGAGTTGATTTGTTTAACATAAGGATAACTTCTAAGCATACAAAGATAGATACAATGTTTGAGAGTGGATCATAGGTGAATCTAATCTCTGAATATTTAGTTAAAAGTTTGCGTTTGGAAAGACAAAATCATCGAATACCTTACCCATTAGGATGCTAATCAATGGAAACATCATGTATTAAATGAAGAAAAAGTGATTCAAACAAATCAACAGCTAAATCAATACTTTCAAAGACAAACTAAGTTGCGGCAAGTTCACTTAATAAATAGGAAGCATAAAAGTATGTCAATTCAAGTAGCTGGCTTGATATCAAGTATATCTTTGATTGTCTCTATCATTATGAAAAATAGTTTGTCTATACATATTGATGGTATTAAACATCATCCAGTAGAGACTATTTTCAAAGATTGTGAATCAATAACTCATGGTTCTTAGTGGAAAGAAATCAATTGCCATGCTGATAACAGGTTGTTTTCCCATCATCGTCAGTTGTTCATATCGCAGATGGATGAAACAGGTCACTGACTCAAAATGTTCCATGGTCAACATCATCACGGTCATCATTTGCGAGTGATTGATTAAATGTATTGGTACATCATTAGGTCATGGTGGAAAGAGAGGGAGTTCTACCCTCATCGACTAATTTTTTCGTCAAACTTTTGTGGTCCAAAAGCTTTCAAGGGGAGAGGAAGTCTCGAGGAGAATTCCGTTGATTCAGTTGCACAAGTGTTTAAGTGTCATCATCAGTATTCAGTGTCGTCGTCAATTCCGTTACGATTCGACAATTTGACAATGTTGGTTATGGATTGGGTTGTTCAGGTAATGTTTATGGTATATATGGCGTTGAGTGGATATGGGTTTGTACCTAGATGTCAACTTGTGTCCATCAATAGTTCCGCTAGGATTGGTCGATGACATGTGTCGTGTCTTTGCCTCACAGATTGATCATCATTTTGGGTTGTCATCCACTTTGCAGGGTTTGATATGATTTGTCGACATAGCTTATCGTCCTATGATATTGGTACAAATGTCACTTTTTGATGAAGAAAAGGTACATAGGTTATTTTGTGAAACCTAAACCCAATACAAACCTAATGCTAAAAACTTAAACCCTAAGTGCATTAACCTAACACCTAAGCCCCAAACCATGTATCAAAGCCTAATTCTATACCTAATGAATCATTGCCTAAGTCTAAACCCCTAAACCTATGATCATATAACTCTCAGACTATATTCATATGTTAACACATTGTAAAACAAATATAAAAACAAGACCATAGGCCTTAAATGCAACCACATCAGAGGTTAGTTGCCACATGTAACCACTAGGTAGTTGTCACATGCAGGTGGTTAACGAAGCCATCACTGGAACTGTCGGGATAGCCGACAGATGTCAGGTCGCGGTTAGACTACCCCGTTCACATGCAGACGGTCAATATCCTCCAACTGGTTAGTAAATCACAAGCAGTCCTATGGTTATTATAAAGTTTATTTATGGTTCTTTGGTTGAAGTTGTTAAGACAACTAATGCGATGGTCATTAAACCTAGCCTAGGTGTCATGGAACCACAAGAATGAGTTCTAAAACTCAACCTGACGAAACCAAATTCACCCTGAATTCAACCAAGGTGGTTTTCATGAACATAGAGGCTTGTAAAAGGTGAAGTTTTCCTTCATTGATGAGAAGAGTGGTTTTTTGAATTTTTGCTGGTAGATTCTGGAGGTCATAGGCAATCATGTTTTAGGTGTTATAGGAGCATCCGAGGTGAGAATTGGAATTCGTAAGAGGCGTTGGAAAGCTGGTTCAGAGGGATATCTGATGACAGTGATCAAAGGTGCCTGGGTGCACATTCAAACTGATCAAATCTCTGTGTAACCAACACCTTCTTTTCATTCCTAGTAAAAATGGTCGCCCATCTTGAAAGTGGAAATGGAGATGTAGGCTATCAAGGACGAACTCCGTCATCAATATTGATGTCTGGTATCAATGTGTTTTTACTGTTTTCACTTTTGTTATGTATCTTTATTATGTTTAATCAACTTTTGTAAAGTCATCTTCTCAAGCAGATTGCCTCGATTTCCACAATATCAGTTAACACTCAAATCATTAATTGTCAATTAATTCTACATCAATTTTAGTTTATCATCATTTCAGATCAGTTACGTAGGCATGGGGTTTAAAATTTGACTAGCTCAATTGCATTCTCTTAAACATGCCCAATTAGGAACTGGCAGAGGCCATGAAAATCACAATCTACTAATTTCATATCGAGCTCTCGTGGCATCATGTATCTTTTTATACCAAGCTTTGGCCTTGAAATGACTTTCTAAACTATAAAACAATTCCTATAAAGGTTCGTGTTTTTGAAATCAAACTTCTACTTCAGGAACTTCAACTCTCCATTCATCCCAAAAATAATGAAAACTAAAAGAAATTTTTTAATAAAACATCTGCCTACATCTCGAGATCGTTCCTTCTAACGACCTTCACCTAGGATAATCGAATTGTTGAACATTCTCCAATCGTCTAACATATAATCCAAAGGCTCAATTTGATAAAGATGGACATGAGGGAAGTTATTTTCAAAGGGGAATGCCTTTTGGTATAAATATAGAGGAGGGAAGTGATTCTGTAACTATTGATCTCATTGTCCCCTTGCACTTTCCTACTCTCCGTTGCCTTCTTTCTCCAAATCCAATGTGCTCCAAGAATTCTCCAAGAAAAATCTAAGTGTGGAAGTGTGTGAGAGAGAAATAAATAGAAGGGAGCTCGAATCTAAAGATGCAAAAATCTAACATTGAAAAATGACATGCACTGATCCTCAAAAGTATATCTATAATTTAGGCCTCTATTTTCCCCATTTTCCTCTATTCTTCCTTAAATTTCATTCTCATGAAAATATGTGACCTTTCACCTTTCTTTTCTCCTATTTTCCATTATTTTCATAAATAAATGTCAATAAATGTCTCTTTGCCTTTACCATTTCCTTTTCTAATTTTCTTTAGCCATAATAAACCAAATGAATAGCTAGGATTTTTTTCTCAATATTCGCCTTGGGATATGTGTCCCATGACCTTGGTCTTATTTCTTCCTTTATTAACTTTATTACATGTATTTTTATCTAGGGTTATTACATAACACTCCCCCTTAGGGGAACACCATCCTTGTTGTTCAATGACACCTATAACTAGTAAGACCACTAAAAAATGAAACATACTACCCCATAGAGATTTATAACCCAGTTCATTACAATATTTATAATGACTTCTTAATGAAAACATGACAACCATACTAGATCTTTATAACACAACTCATTACAATACATACAATCAGAACCACATATACTCATGAACCATTTCTTCAGCTAGAAAATAATCATACTTTCTATGGAGCTTTAACCACAAATCGATAGAGTTTTTACAATAATATAAACATATATACATATGTAAATTTACTTAACCAACAAATAAAAGGATATGGTGCCCATATAAGCAACAAGGGAATCTATAGGCTCACACCTCCACCCTCAAAGTAGTACTAGGATTCACCTCCTTCTTAGGAAGTCTAGAATCCAATGCCAAAGACAAACCTACATCCATTGTCTAGTGCTAAAATCGCGTGTCACTTGTCTTCTCAATGAACAACTACTAGCTCATTTTTATAGGGGACCCCCTTGTTGGGAAAAACACTGAGGGGGTGGGGGTGAATAAATATTTTAAAACACGCTTAAACCTTTCAATTTCTTATTTAGATTTCTATATGCTCATTAAGTAAAACATCGTATGTACGCACGAACGAAGAAGGACAGCTACACATATCCAATTAACTAACTTTTCATATATTTTTCCATTTGTTCTACTTTAACGAGTGTATCATCACTTCATTAACATTTAATTAAAAAGTATCCATGAGAAGTAAAAACAAAATAAACCATCATACATAATCGTCATAGTAACACATGAGGAGACCATAATTTTTAGGTGGAAACTCACTGTGTAGAAACCATCATTATTGTTCTCTTTCTCTTCATCCTTTATTATAAATGAAAACATCTTACAATCTTGTACTGGAACATACTATTACCAATACGCAATCACCTACCTACACAAGGATACAATCTTCTCTCATTCTCCAACACCCTCTAGAAGGGAAATCCAATCCCCTGATCTCATTTATTGGTACCCACCAGAAGAGAGCTCCAACCTCCTAATCATATTTACCAACTACCAGTTCATATTGATTTATCTTCTTCTTGTTCATATTGTTTTGATTGATCTATTGGATTCTGCTATTTAAAAGTAGAAGTGGATTCTTCTCATGTGCTTTAGTACATTGCATGAGCTTGTAAATCTACAATATTTTCTATAGTTAACGTAGGTTTTGATATCCTACTCATGTAGAAGGCATGATATCCTTGTCTTCCAGATCGTGTAGTTGGATGCACCCTCTGAAACTGATCCTAATCTCGCAACCCATGAGCTGCCATGTTTGCAAGTGAAATGTCAAATTGCCTCCTCTCTCTTTTGCATTACTGCTGGGCTAGCCTACAGACCCCATGTTGGAGTTAGTAGATCTCTGGCTCCCTCCTACTACTTAGCAAATTAGAATTCAGATTTCTTCGCTGGAAGTCATTGGAGGAAGAAGTCCCTTAATTGTGTCTTCTTCTCACCCCATTGATGCTATTTTGACAATAGCTGCTACAAAATATCTGTGTCCCAACTGAAGATATGCTCTACAAGGAAACATATGCTGCTCACTTCTACCTCTAGAAAGCTTTGATTTGGAGATCAAATTTCTCTATCAACTCACTCTGAAAAATCGAATTCTCCTCCAAACTTTGACCTCCTTAGCCCAAGAATTGTGCTGCCTCTGGGGTTTCAAATTGCTACCTCTGCAGTAATTTCGAATTCCTCTTCCTTTCTGCTTCTGATCTCTTCTACTCATGATTTGTTTTGTTATACCATGTGAAAATTTAGTTAGTTGATTCCTACTACAACAACTAATGTTAATTCTTCTTATTGTTAATTTGATTAAACAATTTACTCGTTGTGTGCTACGACAAATATTGAATTAAATACACTACGGCATACACAAATACAAATGGTGGAAACTAAATACAAGATAGACAAGAAATAATTATCACACACATCTACACAATTATTTTTGGACAAATGTCCCCAGAAAATCTTAGTGTGGGAAAACTAGTGCAGTACCTAAGGGTTTACATGATTAAGGAGTAGTAATCTAAGTACAAATCTATGGATGCTTTAGAACTAGCAATCCATGTAGAGAAAACATATGAAAAACATCTAGTGAGAAAGTTCCCACTTCCATTGGTAATCCAACACTAACCTTAGTTCAAGATGCGCTGCCCCTTGCTGCCTCTGTGCTGCCTTTTCATCAGCTTAATCAGTTTTTTGTCATCCTGCTGGCACAAGTGTAGCTCCCTCCCTCTGCTCCTGATTAGCTTCTACTTTGGGAAATATATCTTTTGGCTCTCTAGGCTCCCACTGTATCTTCTTCCTCTAAAACTTGACTTCTCCTCATTAAATACGAATCTCCCTCTAAAGGTACGTGCTACCTCTCTTCACTGTGTCAACATTTCTGTGGAGTACATTTTGTCTCTACTATGCACTCCTCAGATCTAGAAAAGCTTTCTTCCAAATACTATCTCTGCCTCTCAGTGCAAGAAACCACTTCAAATCTCTATTTGGTAACTTTTGCATCACTCCCTTCAGAAATTTTATCTCTGATATCTTACTCGATGTTCTCTCCAACTTCTGAGTAAGCCTGCTCTTATAATCATTCAGTTGAGAACCAATGACCCAGATTAGATTCTAATCAATAGCTCAAATAATTTTTGATTGATCCTCGTCTTCTTCTAGAAGTTTCACCCATAGATTGATTAATACCATTTAATTATTTTAATTTCCTAAGCTTATACTTAGGGACCCATTAAAAATAATTAATTATTTTAATAAAACTGTCTCGAGGTGGAATTTCCCAAAATGATTTTTACGTATTATGGAATGCATGTTCCCAAGCCTCCCTACAATTTTTGAAGCTTACAGCACATCGGATACTATTAGAAATAAACAATTTACACCTTTATAAGTCATGCTAGCCACATATTCTAGGAATCAAAAGTGCATATCATCATGTTTATATTCATATCATCATTAAGTCTGAAATCGTCCTTTTTACAAAGAGTGGTATGCATGACATCTACAATTTAACATGGAAATTAGAGAACCAATCATATATCGGAATCTTCCATTCCTGTCATTTGAAATTGTGATGTCAACACATTCATACAATGCACAACCATCATCAAAATTATATAGTAGAGCCCCACTTCCTTCTCGACAAATAATGAGGGTGATCCATTACTTGTGTTAACATTTCCAAAAAACTTACATATTACAATTCATCATGACATCAACAATATGGGTAGTAAAACGGTTTTCACACTAGAATACAAGTTTACACCTCAACTTCACATTTTTTACCTTTCAATGGTCCATAAGGCCAAAAGTGCCAGCTCTTCAAACTCAAAACAACCTAGATATTTTTCAAATTGGGGCGCATTACTAAACATTAAAACCCACTATTCACATTAAGAAGTTGTGTTTTGAGAAAGATACAAGTTCCTTTTATTCCATTTTATTTCTAATGATATACTAGTCAATTGTAGTCATAGGTCGTTATGGTAAATTTCTAGTCAGTATTCTAAGTGAGCGATGAGTCATTCCTAAAAAAAATACTCATTTTACTCTCTAATATTTAGTTTTGAGCTATTTCAACTAATGTATTTCGGAATCATATATTTGGAGAGCATTTTCTAGGCAATGTAAGGAAATGTCACTTGATAAATAGGTTTAGATGTTTCTAAATTTACATTGTTATCATAGGAATATAAATATGTCCCAAAAGTAAAAATAATATTACACGTTTTAATGAATTCAATGATTAAGAAATAGAGTAAATTAGAAAAATAAAAGCATTTGTTACCACTTATGTATACTTTTATTTCATTCTTCCTTCTCAACATCTATAGCTATATTCAAATGACAAATCTTTGATGTCGAACATTATTAGATATAGGAAGAATGAGATCTCATACAATAGATATGATATAATAACTTATTATAATAAGGTTGTTAGGTATGAATTCTCTCAATTTTCCTATATGACCATAGTCATTACTAAGACTTTTGTTGAACAACATGGCAAGTAGTCCAAATCATACGTATGAGTTCCTTGTTTCATTTGAAGCACATGTCATTTCTTGTAGAAAAAATTACAACGAGAAACAGAAAAAAAGAACAAAAATATTTAAGGATGAACATGAAATACTATGAAGCATTTTGTTCATATCTAAGAATTGATTCATGACTAAATTTACATGCATGCCATGTATAGTTCTTTTATGATATAGGAATGGGTTAAGAAATATATATATAACATGGCAATCATATATCGGAATCTTCCATTCCTGTCATTTGAAATTGTGATGTCAACACATTCATACAATGCACAACCATCATCAAAATTATATAGTAGAGCCCCACTTCCTTCTCGACAAATAATGAGGGTGATCCATTACTTGTGTTAACATTTCCAAAAAACTTACATATTACAATTCATCATGACATCAACAATATGCGTAGTAAAACGGTTTTCACACTAGAATACAAGTGTAGACCTCAACTTCACATTTTTACCTTTTCAATGGTCCATAAGGCCAAAAGTGCCAACTCTTCAAACTCAAAACAACCTAGATATTTTTCAAATTGGGGCGCATTACTAAACATTAAAACCCACTATTCACATTAAGAAGTTGTGTTTTGAGAAAGATACAAGTTCCTTTTATTCCATTTTATTTCTAATGATATACTAGTCAATTGTAGTCATAGGTCGTTATGGTAAATTTCTAGTCAGTATTCTAAGTGAGCGATGAGTCATTCCTAAAAAAAATACTCATTTTACTCTCTAATATTTAGTTTTGAGCTATTTCAACTAATGTATTTCAGAATCATATATTTGGAGAGCATTTTCTAGGCAATGTAAGGAAATGTCACTTGATAAATAGGTTTAGATGTTTCTAAATTTACATTGTTATCATATTAATATAAATATGTCCCAAAAGTAAAAATAATATTACAAGTTTTAATGAATTCAATGATTAAGAAATAGAGTAAATTAGAAAAATAAAAGCATTTGTTACCACTTATGTATACTTTTATTTCATTCTTCCTTCTCAACATCTATAGCTATATTCAAATGACAAATCTTTGATGTCGAACATTATTAAATATAGGAAGAATGAGATCTCATACAATAAATATGATATAATAACTTATTATAATAAGGTTGTTAGGTATGAATTCTCTCAACAAAATCTTTATAATATGTAATACTATTGTGTTTATCACCACTAATAATATAAATGTGTTCAAATACTATTCGCATAAAAGAGACATTCATATCAGAGGCATAAATAACTAACTATAACCATTATTTTAAAACTTATACCAACAAGGTTCACAAAATTTTATTGAGATTGAGATAAGAGATGTTTTGCCAAATGATTACATTACATGAATGCCATTTATTTATTTACTTGCTAGAAGATGAGAATCTAAGGTAAAAACAAGCAGACCACATTAGTGATGTGCATGTGCTCCTGGTGAGATTTAATAACACAAAATATGAGACCAGGGAGATTAAGCGTGCGGGATAGGACGAAGGCGATGGGCATGGGGAGGTGGAGACGGAGGGCAGTGAGAATGAGGGGGCACAGGGTAGCCTGGCTTGTGGCACCCAGATGCAGCCTGTCACGCCCCTATATTTTTTTTTGTATTATAGGGGGTGCGGCACTGCCTTACGCCGGGTTCGGGCATATACAGACTACGCCTAAATACTTCTAAAACCACCGAATTAACTCTTCAACCGTGTTAATTATACAAACTTTCTTTTATTAACTCTTTAATTAATAACCACCAACAATATAATCTTTAATCATATATGTTAACCGATTATTCAATAAGACAGCACGAAAAACCAGCACGATACAATTAACACAAGATTTAGAAGAACCGGGCGCCAACCCCAAACCGGGTTGCCCCAACTGTTAATTCGTTTAACAATATCAATTCGAATTACAATGAGTGTGTGCGCCCTTCGGGCTTCACACCTCTAACCGAGTTCTCGGCCTGCACGACTACACCCGTCGTTTGCCTTATCTCGATTCGGGCAATTGTTCAAGCCCAACCGAAAACCCACACGATCGTCTTGACCGTCTTTCGGACCCACGGCCTGTGCCGATTTACTACAGTGAATTGTCATGCCTCAGTGCGCACTGCCTGCGCCTTCACCCGACGGCACTGTCACCCTGGTTCGTTCGGACCTCCGTCACCGTCCAAGTGCGTTTTGCACTATTTATTCACCCTCCGTTCGATCTGTCCACTACCGAAACAGTCCCGACCTCTTCTTCCGCTTAGAAGCCGAAGCCTTCCTTCACATCGTCGCTGAGCCTGTTCTGCAAAGGTATCTTGAAGACCGAATTCTTTGAGAGAGAGATCGAAGCTTGAGTTGATGCCTTGTTCGAATGATCTCCTCCCATATTTATAAGGTTCCACCCATTCTTTGGAGGGGTGTCGGTTACTCAAGCCGACCCCCGTTTAGTGGATCGCCGCCCCAACTTCCTTGGCCGACGCCCATGTTTCGTTTCGGGTGGCGTGTTGTTTATCGTTCAGGGTGGGTCGACCTATTTCATATGGCCGCCCACGCCCACAGTATAACTCATCCGCCCTTTAACTTCCGTGCGCCCAATCTTCGTCTCGCCCGTTTCGCTAAGAGTTTGTGCCGTTCGGTACTCGCCCACATCGCAACTGCCTTGCTGTTCGGTACTCCTACCCACGTCACAACGCCTTGCTGTTCGGGTCTGTCCACATCGCACGTATCATCACTGTTTCGGACTGCACTATTGTTCGCCGGTTGCATGGTTCGTTCGGGCGGGCGCCCTTCTTGTCGCCCTGCCTACGTGGTCGTTCTGCCCCGGGTGGGCTGTCATTCAAACTGTCGCCCTCCGTTCGGTCGCCGTGTAGGACCTCGCCCTTGTGTGTGTTGTTCGTTCAGCACTCCGGGCGGGTGGGTGCATGTTTGTGTCGCCCACCGCCCGTCCCTCCAACGTGCCAAACATATGATCGCTTCGGGCGTTCAACTCCTTTGTTCGCCCTTGCTGCCTGTGTGCGTCCTCCGTGCACCGGTGAAGTGTTTTGCCGTGTCAGGTCGTTCAACCGGAACGTTGGGTGGGAACGTCGTTCATCGACGTTCGGGCCGCCCGCTTTCGTGCGGAGCGCCCGGTCCTCGGGGCGTTACATCCTCCCCCACCTTATTCCGTTGTCGACCTCGACAACCTCCATACCATCATGCCCTCTTCGGCCTTCCATATCAAGTCACCCTCCCGTTTCGTAATCCTGTGCACGGTCCGAGAGTGTGCATCCCATACTACACCAAATCGGAATTTAGACATCGATTCGGCTCGTCAATACTTCCGTCCTCCAAGTCACCATGTATGGATGTCCGGGTGTAAGTACACTTACATTTCAGTCTTCGGTTCAGGTTCGTGGGAACCCCACTTTTCTGCCGACCGAAAGACCACCCTGCTCAATCTCCTTTCGGGCTCTCCGCCTTGAGCAGCCAACGGTGAGCCCACCTCTCTGCTTTATTTAAGTGGAGGAGGGTGAACCGGGAGGTTCTCTACCCACCCATTCAACCCACGCATCTGGATCCTCCATCTCCAACCGTCTTAAGTATGCTTCCTGGTCCTCCTCCTGAGCTGCCCGTTTAGCATACATCTCGTCCATCTCGTCATCTTCCTCTATTTTCTCCAGCCTCCTGGTCAAGTCTAGGATGCTTTCCGAGAGTGCCTTGATGACTAAGTCTAGATCGGTGAACCTTACTTCCATGCTGGCAAGTTTTTTGTTCACCTCCTCGTTTCTTTCCACCTGCATTCCTCCTAATCTATGATCTCTCTTGGTCACGCCCACAATAGGTACTCCTATTGGTACGTCCGACCTTCCGTCATAGATATAAAGTTTCCTCAGGTGAGGCACTACCATGGCCTCATGCTGCTTCATGAATTCCATCCCTAAAACTGCTTCATAATCGTCAATCCTCACTATGGTGAAGTCCACCTTACCGGACCACTCACCTAGTGTCGTCTCTACCTTCTCTGCTATTCCCAGAATTGCCATTGGAGGAGAATTCACGGTCTTCATGTGTGCATCTATGGGCACAAACTTTAGCCCCAACTTTCTCACAACGTCTTCACTCATGAAGTTGTGCGAAGCTCCGCTGTCCACCATTGTGAGTACCTTAACTCCGCCAATTTCCATGTTCACGTACTCCAACCTATTTCTTTCAGGGTTTCTTCTAGAGGTAACTTCTGCTGCTGCCGAGGCCCCGAGAATCTGCATCATCCCGATAGATGTGTCTTCCTCTTCCTCTTCCTGAACGGCTGCTGTTACTTTTGGTTTCGAGCTGCAATTCCTTGCCACATGCGGTCCTTTGCATATCCAGCATTCCAAGGGTTTTTTCTCCTTTGCCGAATTCTCTGCCCTTGAAGTTCCTTCTTTTTTCTTTTCCTTTGGTTTCTCTGGCTTCCTTTTCTCGTTGGAAGTTTCGTCGTAGTGGTCCACAAGTCTGTCAACCGCTGCAAAAGCTTCTTCAAGCGTTCTGATCTTCTGCCTTTTTACTTCGTTCCGAGCCCATGGTTTCAGCCCAATAACAAAGTTGAAGACTTTATCTTTCTCGGACATGTCAGGCAGTTCCAGAACCGCACTTGAATATTCTTGCCGGTACGTTTGTAGACTCCCTGTTTTCTTGATGTACTTAATTCGGGACCTTGCTTCCCACATCTCGTCCTGTGAACTAAAGTGAGTCTGCATGGTCTTCTTCATGTCATCCCAGGAGGTAATGTCCTCTGCGCTGCCGTTAGCAACTTGATCCGCCCTCCTTCTCCACCACATCTTTGCGTCGTTTGTCAGGAATTGAGCAGCCACCTTGACCTGCGCTTCGCCTTTGGTCAGGTTCAATCTCTCGAGGTACTGCTCCATATCCCACAGAAAGTTCCCGAGAATCTTTGTGCTTCTTGTTCCGTCGTATGATTCCGGTTCCTTGACTTTTACGTGAGGCACTCCCCCACCCGAGTTGTGTCTTACAGCTCTCTTCAGCACCACTATTTCATCCTGGGCTTCTTCAAGAGCTTGAACTGCTTTGTTGAGGGCCGCCTTCAAGTTCGCGATTTCTGCTAGTCCTTGGTCTCTTGACTCCTCAACCTCTTTCACCCTTTCCTCAAGCTGAGTATTCCAAAGATCTTGGTACTCGTATTTAGTCTTGAGCTCTTCGATCATGTCATCTCGTTCCTTCCTCAAGGATGTCACCTCTTGGTTCCAAGAGTTCTCTAGGTTGTCCACCCGTTCGATCACCTTGTCAACGAACTCGGGTGTCGTTTCATCCTTTGCTATGTGGTTTCCGGCTTGAGAACTAGCAGCCATCTTCTTTTGCGATCTGGTTCCCACCATTCACCGTTCGCACCTGCTAACCTGTTCACCCGTTAACTATGTGCTTCAACCCTGTAATTGTCTCGTTCACCAGCTCCAACCGAGCTCTGATACCATCTGTCACGCCCCTATATTTTTTTTTGTATTATAGGGGGTGCGGCACTGCCTTACGCCGGGTTCGGGCATATACAGACTACACCTCAATACTTCTAAAACCACCGAATTAACTCTTCAACCGTGTTAATTATACAAACTTTCTTTTATTAACTCTTTAATTAATAACCACCAACAATATAATCTTTAATCATATATGTTAACCGATTATTCAATAAGACAGCACGAAAAACCAGCACGATACAATTAACACAAGATTTAGAAGAACCGGGCGCCAACCCCAAACCGGGTTGCCCCAACTGTTAATTTGTTTAACAATATCAATTCGAATTACAATGAGTGTGTGCGCCCTTCGGGCTTCACACCTCTAACCGAGTTCTCGGCCTGCACGACTACACCCGTCGTTTGCCTTATCTTGATTCGAGCAATTGTTCAAGCCCAACCGAAAACCCACACGATCGTCTCGACCGTCTTTCGGACCCACGGCCTGTGCCGATTTACTACAGCGAATTGTTGTGCCTCAGTGCGCACTGCCTGCGCCTTCACCCGACGGCACTGTCACCCTGGTTCGTTCGGACCTCCGTCACCGTCCAAGTGCGTTTCGCACTATTTATTCACCCTCCGTTCGATCTGTCCACTACCGAAACAGTCCCGACCTCTTCTTCCGCTTAGAAGCCGAAGCCTTCCTTCACATCGTCGCTGAGCCTGTTGTGCGAAGGTATCTTGAAGACCGAATGCTTTGAGAGAGAGATCGAAGCTTGAGTTGATGCCTTGTTCGAATGATCTCCTCCCATATTTATAAGGTTTTACCCATTCTTTGGAGGGGTGTCGGTTACTCAAGCCGACCCCCGTTTAGTGGATCGCCACCCCAACTTCCTTGGCCGACGCCCATGTTTCGTTTTGGGTGGCGTGTTGTTTATCGTTCAGGGCGGGTCGGCCTATTTCATATGGCCGCCCACGCCGACAGTATAACTCATCCGCCCTTTAACTTCCGTGCGCCCAATCTTCGTGTCGCCCGTTTCGCTAAGAGTTTGTGCTGTTCGGTCCTCGCCCACATCGCAACTGCCTTGCTGTTCGGTACTCCTGCCCACGTCGCAACGCCTTGCTGTTCGGGTCTATCCACATCGCACGTATCGTCGCTGTTTCGGACTGCACTATTGTTCGCCGGTTGCATGGTTCGTTCGGGCGGGCGCCCTTCGTGTCGCCCTGCCTACGTGGTCGTTCTGCCCCGGGTGGGCTGTCGTTCAAACTGTCGCCCTCCGTTCGGTCACCGTGTAGGACCTCGCCCTTGTGTGTGTTGTTCGTTCAGCACTCCGGGTGGGTGGGTGCATGTTTGTGTCGCCCACCGCCCGTCCCTCCAATGTGCCAAACATATGATCACTTCGGGCGTTCAACTCCTTTGTTCGCCCTTCCTGCCCGTGTGCGTCCTCCGCGCACTGGTGAAGTGTTTTGCCGTGTCGGGTCGTTCAACCAGAACGTTGGGTGGGAATGTCGTTCGTCGATGTTCGGGCCGCCCGCTGTCGTGCGGAGCGCCCGGTCTTCGGGGCATTACATCCTCCCCCACCTTATTCCGTTGTCGACCTCGACAACCTCCATACCATCATGCCCTCTTCAGCCTTCCATATCAAGTCGCCCTCCCGTTTCGTAATCCTGTGCATGGTCCGGGAGTGTGCATCCCATACTACACCAAATCGGAATTTAGACATCGATTCGGCTCCTCAATACTTCCGTCCTCCAAGTCACCATGTATGGATGTCCAGGTGTAAGTACACTTACATTTCAGTCTTCGGTTCAGGTTCGTGGGAACCCCACTTTTCTGCCGACCGAAAGACCACCCTGCTCAATCTCCTTTCGGGCTCTCCGCCTTGAGCAGCCAACGGTGAGCCCACCTCTCTGCGTTATTTAAGTGGAGGAGGGCGAACCGGGAGGTTCTCTACCCACCCATTCAACCCACGCATCTGGATCCTCCATCTCCAACCGTCTTAAGTATGCTTCCTGGTCCTCCTCCTGAGCTGCCCGTTTAGCATACATCTCGTCCATCTCGTCATCTTCCTCTATTTTCTCCAGCCTCCTGGTCAAGTCTAGGATGCTGTTCGAGAGCGCCTTGATGACTAAGTCTAGATCGGTGAACCTTACTTCCATGCTGGCAAGTTTTTTGTTCACCTCCTCATTTCTTTCCACCTGCATTCCTCCTAATCTATGATCTCTCTTGGTCACGCCCACAGTAGGTACTCCTATTGGTACGCCCGACCTTCCGTCATAGATATAAAGTTTCCTCAGGTGAGGCACTACCATGGCCTCATGCTGCTTCATGAATTCCATCCCTAAAACTGCTTCATAATCGTCAATCCTCACTATGGTGAAGTCCACCTTACCGGACCACTCACCTAGTGTCGTCTCTACCTTCTCTGCTATTCCCAGAATTTTCATTGGAGGAGAATTCACGGTCTTCATGTGTGCATCTATGGGCACAAACTTTAGCCCCAACTTTCTCACAACGTCTTCACTCATGAAGTTGTGCGAAGCTCCGCTGTCCACCATTGTGAGTACCTTAACGCCGCTAATTTCCATGTTCACGTACTCCAACATATTTCTTTCAGGGTTTCTTCTAGAGGTAACTTCTGCCGCTGCCGAGGCCCCGAGAATCTGCATCATCCCGATAGATGTGTCTTCCTCTTCCTCTTCCTGAACGGCTGCTGTTACTTTTGGTTTCGAGCTGCAATTCCTTGCCACATGCGGTCCTTTGCATATCCAGCATTCCAAGGGTTTTTTCTCCTTTGCCGAATTCTCTACCCTTGAAGTGCCTTCTTTTTTCTTTTCCTTTGGTTTCTCTGGCTTCCTTTTCTCGTTGGAAGTTTCGTCGTAGTGGTCCACAAGTCTGTCAACCGCTGCAAAAGCTTCTTCAAGCGTTCTGATCTTCTGCCTTTTTACTTCGTTCTGAGCCCATGGTTTCAGCCCAATAACAAAGTTGAAGACTTTATCTTTCTCGGACATGTCGGGCAGTTCCAGAACCACACTTGAATATTCTTGCTGGTACGTTTGTAGACTCCCTGTTTGCTTGATGTGCTTAATTCGGGACCTTGCTTCCCACGTCTCGTCCTGTGGACTAAAGTGAGTCTGCATGGTCTTCTTCATGTCATCCCAGGAGGTAATGTCCTCTGCGCTGCCGTTAGCAACTTGATCCGCCCTCCTTCTCCACCACATCTTTGCATCGTTTGTCAGGAATTGAGCAGCCACCTTGACCTGCGCTTCGCCTTTGGTCAGGTTCAATCTCTCGAGGTTCAATCCCTCCTCGTAATTTCTTAACTAGTTTTTCTTATCCAATTTCTTAACTCGCTTTCTTATCCAATGTTGTTTTTTTTTTTTTTTAATATATATATATATATATATATTTTAAATTATTTTTATTATATTATATTAATAATATTTTATAGTTAATTTCTAATGATTAAATGTTATTATTATTATCTATTACTTAATAAATATTATTTTGGTACGTAATCACCCATGAGAATTTGAACGAGTGACCTATCACAAGGAGTGCCTTAACATTGCACCCATTTACCGTCAATCCAAAGCCCCATAGGCTTATCATCTTGGGTACTAGCTAGTTTGGAAATTTGGAAATGGATGGTTTGTGAATGTAGGTATGGATGTTTTATTGAATATGATGGTTCTCTCACGACGATGTTTTTTTAAAATGCAATGAACCGTAACTTTGACTTGTTCTCTTGACAAGAGTAAAGACATTCTTTGTCGAAATGGGTGAAGAGCTCAGTGAGTATTGTCTTTATTGGTAATTGAAGTGATGTTGTTTAGTAAAATGACTATATCAACAAGATTTAGTTGTTTCATATGCATTTAACTTAAAAGCATCACCCCACCTTTCTCAGACTTTGGTGATACTCTCTTTTTGGGTGCTTTTTTTTTTATGGTGATACACCTTTATAAGTCATGCTAGCCACATATTCTAGGATCAAAAGTGCATATCATCATGTTTATATTCATATCATCACTAAGTTTGAAATCGTCCTTTTTACAAAGAGTGGTATGCATTACATCTAGAATTTAGCATGGAAATTACAGAACCAATCACATATAGGAATCTTCCATTCCTGTCATTTGAAATTGTGATGTCAACACATTCATACAAAGCACAACCATCATCAAAATTATATAGTAGATCCGCACTTCATTCTCGACAAATAATGAGGGTGATCCATTACTTGTGTTAACATTTTCAAAAAACTTAAATATTACAATTCATCATGACATCAACAATATGGGTAGTAAAACGATTTTCGCACTAGAATACAACTGTACACCTCAACTTCACATTTTTGACCTTTTCAATGGTCCATAAGGCCAAAAGTGCCAGCTCTTCAAACTCAAAACAACCTAGATATTTTTCAAATTGGGGTGCATTACTAAACATTAAAACCCACTATTCACATTAAGAAGTTGTGTTTTGAGAAAGATACAAGTTCCTTTTATTCCATTTTATTTCTAATGATAGACTAGTCAATTGTAGTCATAGGTCGTTATGGTAAATTTCTAGTGAGTATTCTAAGTGAGCGATGAGTCATTCCTAAAAAAATACTCATTTTACTCTCTAATATTTAGTTTTGAGCTATTTCAACTAATGTATTTCAGAATCATATATTTGGAGAGCATTTTCTAGGCAATGTAAGGAAATGTCACCTGATAAATAGGTTTAGATGTTTCTAAATTTACATTGTTATCATATTAGTATCAATATGTCCCAAAAGTAAAAATAATATTACACTTTTTAATGAATTAAATGATTAAGAAATAGAGTAAATTACAAAAATAAAAGCATTTGTTACCACTTTATGTATACATT
Organism: Pinus taeda; assembly: GCA_000404065.3. Taxonomy (NCBI): domain Eukaryota; kingdom Viridiplantae; phylum Streptophyta; class Pinopsida; order Pinales; family Pinaceae; genus Pinus; species Pinus taeda. Next base: position 33,950 of record APFE031736254.1, read on the forward strand.
TATTTCATTCTTCCTTCTCAACATCTATAGCGATATTCAAATGACAAATCTTTGATGTCGAACATTATTAGATATAGGAAGAATGAGATCTCATACAATAGATATGATGTAATAACTTATTATAATAAGGTTGTTAGGTATGAATTCTCTCAATTTTCCTATATGACCATAGTCATTACTAAGAATTTTGTTGAACAACATGGCAAGTAGTCCAAATCATACGTATGAGTTCCTTGTTTCATTTGAAGCACATGTCGTTTCTTCTAGAAAAAGTTACAATCAGAAACAAAAAAATAACAAAAATATTTAAGGATGAACATGCAATACTATGAAGCATTTTGTTCATATCTTAGAGTTGATTCATGACTAAATTTACATGCATGCCATGTATAGTTCTTTTATGATATAGGAATGGGTTAAGAATATATATATATATATAATTTTTTAATACACCAGTTTTAGAAATATTAATGGACCAAAATTAAATGTTGAAATTAATTTTCATTTTGTATCATTTGGATGGATATTCAATTTATTACAGAAAAATATTATGAGAGATGTTAAATTTTTTATCATTAATTGACATGCCTTGACCTCAAACCATGTCTTTATATTTAAGGATTTAATCCTTAAAGGCAACTTTTATCACATCATGATGAGAACAAATCATTTAAAAAGTTGTAAACACTATTTATATCCTAAAAATTAATAGATGATTTCACAATTTTTCCATAAAATAATGAATTTTTGATAAGTTAGTTATCAACATAAAAAAGAAAATAAAATATTAATTAAATTTTAAAAAATACTATTTTTAAGTTTCATAAAGCTTTATAATATGTAATACTATTGTGTTTATCACCACTAATAATATAAATGTGTTCAAATACTATTCGGATAAAAGAGACATTCGGATAAAAGAGACATTCATATCACACGCATAAATAACTATAACCATTATTTTAAAACTTATACCAACAAGGTTCACAAAATTTTATTGAGATTGAGATAAGAGAAATGTTTTGCCAAATGATTACATTACATGAATGCCATTTATTTATTTACTTGCTAGGAGGCGATGAGAACCTAAGGTAATATGAGACCAGGGAGATTAGGCATGCGGGATAGGACGAAGGCGATGGGCATGGGGAGGTGGAGATGGAGGGCAGTGAGAATGAGGGGGCACAGGGTAGCCCGGCTTGTGGCACCCGGATGCAGCCTTTGTCGACCCTTCTGCCAATCTTCCAGAACCTACTTCTTCGTTAGACTTAGCGGCAGCAGCTTCAGCTTCAGCTCCAGCGTGTGTCACAAGAATCGTCGAAGTTAATCTTTGACTCTTGAAATTTAGAATCTGATTTCAACTTGCACGATGATGGAATCCTTGTTGCCGGGAATGAAAAGAAGTGCGGGCCAATTCAAATTTAATTTATTCTAAAAGCCCTCATGGTAATTTTTTAACTAGGGTTTTTTATCCAATTTCTTAACTCGCTTTCTTATCCAATGTTGTTTTTGTGTTTTTCTTACTCTCCCCACATACCTAATTTTTTTTGGTTTTTTAATTCCTTTTACTATACTATTGAGATTTATCTATTTATTTATT
>APFE031736254.1:58332-101374 GCA_000404065.3 Pinus taeda
CACTTTTGTTATGTATCTTTATTATGTTTAATCAACTTTCGTAAAGTCGTCTTCTCAAGCAGATTGCCTCAATTTCCACAATATCAGTTAACACTCAAATCATTAATTGTCAATTAATTCTACATCAATTTTAGTTTATCATCATTTCAGATCAGTTACGTAGGCATGGGGTTTAAAATTTGACTAGCTCAATCTCATTCTCTTAAACATGCCCAATTAAGAACTGGCAGAGGCCATGAAAATCACAATCTACTAATTTCATATCGAGCTCTCGTGGCATCATGTATCTTTTTATACTAGGCTTTGCCCTTGAAATGACTTTCTAAACTATAAAACAATTCCTATAAAGGTTCGTGTTTTTGAAATAAAACTTCTACTTCAGGAACTTCAACTCTCCATTCATCCCAAAAATAATGAAAACTAAAAGAAATTTTTTAATAAAACATCTACCTACATCTCGAGATCGTTCCTTCTAACGACCTTCACCTAGGATAATCGAATTGTTGAACATTCTCCAATCGTCTAACATATAATCCAAAGGCTCAATTTGATAAAGATGGACAGGAGGGAAGTTATTTTCAAAGGGGAATGCCTTTTGGTATAAATATAGAGGAGGGAAGTGATTCTGTAACTATTGATCTCATTGTCCCCTTGCACTTTCCTACTCTCTGTTGCCTTCTTTCTCCAAATCCAATGTGCTCCAAGAATTCTCCAAGAAAAATCTAAGTGTGGAAGTGTGTGAGAGAGAAATAAATAGAAGGGAGCTCGAACCTAAAGATGCAAAAATCTAACATTGAAAAATGACATGCACTGATCCTCAAAAGTATATCTATAATTTAGGCCTCTATTTTCCCCATTTTCCTCTATTCTTCCTTAAATTTCATTCTCATGAAAATATGTGACCTTTCACCTTTCTTTTCTCCTATTTTCCATTATTTTCATAAATAAATGTCAATAAATGTCTCTTTGCCTTTACCATTTCCTTTTCTAATTTTCTTTAGCCATAATAAACCAAATGAATAGCTAGGATTTTTTTCTCAATATTTGCCTTGGGATATGTGTCCCATGACCTTGGTCTTATTTCTTCCTTTATTAACTTTATTACATGTATTTTTATCTAGGGTTATTACATAACACTCCCCCTTAGGGGAACACCATCCTTGTTGTTCAATGACACCTATAACTAGTAAGACCACTAAGAAATGAAACATACTACCCCATAGAGATTTATAACCCAGTTCATTACAATATTTATAATGACTTCTTAATGAAAACATGACAACCATACTAGATCTTTATAACACAACTCATTACAATACATACAATTAGAACCACATATACTCATGAACCATTTCTTCAGCTAGAAAATAATCATACTTTCTATGGAGCTTTAACCACAAATCGATAGAGTTTTTACAATAATATAAACATATATACATATGTAAATTTACTTAACCAACAAATAAAAGGATATGGTGCCCATATAAGCAACAAGAGAATCTATAGGCTCACACCTCCACCCTCAAAGTAGTACTAGGATTCACCTCCTTCTTAGGAAGTCTAGAATCCAATGCCAAAGACAAACCTACATCCATTGTCTAGCGCTAAAATCGCGTGCCACTTGTCTTCTCAATGAACAACTACTAGCTCATTTTTATAGGGGACCCCCTTGTTGGGAAAAACACTGAGGGGGTGGGGGTGAATAAATATTTTAAAACACGCTTAAACCTTTCAATTTCTTATTTAGACTTCTATATGCTCATTAAGTAAAACATCGTATGTATGCACCAACGAAGAAGGACAGCTACACATATCCAATTAACTAACTTTTCATATATTTTTCCATTTGCTCTACTTTAACGAGTGTATCATCACTTCATTAACATTTAATTAAAAAGTATCCATGAGAAGTAAAAACAAAATAAACCATCATACATAATCATCATAGTAACACATGAGGAGACCATAATTTTTAGGTGGAAACTCACTGTGTAGAAACCATCATTATTGTTCTCTTTGTCTTCATCCTTTATTATAAATGAAAACATCTTACAATCTTGTACTGGAACATACTATTACTGATACGCAATCACCTACCGACACAAGGATACAATCTTCTCTCATTCTCCAACACCCTCTAGAAGGGAAATCCAATCCCCTGATCTCATTTATTGGTACCCACCAGAAGAGAGCTCCAACCTCCTAATCATATTTACCAACTACCAGTTCATATTGATTTATCTTCTTCTTGTTCATATTGTTTTGATCGATCTATTGGATTCCGCTATTTAAAAGTAGAAGTGGATTCTTCTCATGTGCTTTAGTACATTGCATGAGCTTGTAAATCTACAATATTTTCTATAGTTAACGTAGGTTTTGATATCCTACTCATGTAGAAGGCATGATATCCTTGTCTTCCAGATCGTGTAGTTGGATGCACCCTCTGAAACTGATCCTAATCTCGCAACCCATGAGCTGCCATGTTTGCAAGTGAAATGTCAAATTGCCTCCTCTCTCTTTTGCATTGCTGCTGGGCTAGCCTACAGACCCCATGTTGGAGTTAGTAGATCTCTGGCTCCCTCCTACTACTTAGCAAATCAGAATTCAGATTTCTTCACTGGAAGTCATTGGAGGAAGAAGTCCCTTAATTGTGTCTTCTTCTCACCCCACTGACGCTATTTTGACAATAACTGCTACAAAATATCTGTGTCCCAACTGAAGATATGCTCTACAAGGAAACATATGCTGCTCACTTCTACCTCTAGAAAGCTTTGATTTGGAGATCAAATTTCTCTATCAACTCACTCTGAAAAATCGAATTCTCCTCCAAACTTTGACCTCCTTAGCCCAAGAATTGTGCTGCCTCTTGGGTTTCAAATTGCTACCTCTGCAGTAATTTCGAATTCCTCTTCCTTTCTGCTTCTGATCTCTTCTACTCATGATTTGTTTTGTTATACCATGTGAAAATTTAGTTAGTTGATTCCTACTACAACAACTAATGTTAACTCTTCTTATTGTTAATTTGATTAAACAATTTACTTGTTGTGTGCTACGACAAATATTGAATTAAATACACTACGGCATACACAAATACAAATGGTGGAAACTAAATACAAGATAGACAAGAAATAATTATCACACACATCTACACAATTATTTTTGGACAAATGTCCCCAGAAAATCTTAGTGTGGGAAAACTAGTGCAGTACCTAAGGGTTTACATGATTAAGGAGTAGTAATCTAAGTAAAAATCTATGGATGCTTTAGAACTAGCAATCCATGTAGAGAAAACATATGAAAAACATCTAGTGAGAAAGTTCCCACTTCCATTGGTAATCCAACACTAACCTTAGTTCAAGATGCGCTGCCCCTTGCTGCCTCTGTGCTGCCTTTTCATCAGCTTAATCAGTTTTTTGTCATCCTGCTGGCACAAGTGTAGCTCCCTCCCTCTGCTCCTGATTAGCTTCTACTTTGGGAAATATATCTTTTGGCTCTCTAGGCTCCCACTGTATCTTCTTCCTCTAAAACTTGAGTTCTCCTCATTAAATACAAATCTCCCACTAAAGGTACGTGCTACCTCTCTTCACTGTGTCAACATTTCTGTGGAGTACATTTTGTCTCTACTATGCACTCCTCAGATCTAGAAAAGCTTTCTTCCAAATACTATCTCTGCCTCTCAGTGCAAGAAACCACTTCAAATCTCTATTTGGTAACTTTTGCATCACTCCCTTCAGAAATTTTATCTCTGATATCTTACTCGATGTTCTCTCCAACTTCTGAGTAAGCCTGCTCTTATAATCATTCAGTTGAGAACCAATGACCCAGATTAGATTCTAATCAATAGCTCAAATAAGTTTTGATTGATCCTCGTCTTCTTCTAGAAGTTTCACCCATAGATTGATTAATACCATTTAATTATTTTAATTTCCTAAGCTTATACTTAGGGACCCATTAAAAATAATTAATTATTTTAATAAAACTGTCTCGAGGTGGAATTTCCCAAAATGATTTTTACGTATTATGGAATGCATGTTCCCAAGCCTCCCTACAATTTTTGAAGCTTACAGCACATCGGATACTATTAGAAATAAACAATTTACACCTTTATAAGTCATGCTAGCCACATATTCTAGGAATCAAAAGTGCATATCATCATGTTTATATTCATATCATCATTAAGTCTGAAATCGTCCTTTTTACAAAGAGTGGTATGCATGACATCTACAATTTAACATGGAAATTAGAGAACCAATCATATATCGGAATCTTCCATTCCTGTCATTTGAAATTGTGATGTCAACACATTCATACAATGCACAACCATCATCAAAATTATATAGTAGAGCCCCACTTCCTTCTCGACAAATAATGAGGGTGATCCATTACTTGTGTTAACATTTCCAAAAAACTTACATATTACAATTCATCATGACATCAACAATATGGGTAGTAAAACGGTTTTCACACTAGAATACAAGTTTACACCTCAACTTCACATTTTTTACCTTTCAATGGTCCATAAGGCCAAAAGTGCCAGCTCTTCAAACTCAAAACAACCTAGATATTTTTCAAATTGGGGCGCATTACTAAACATTAAAACCCACTATTCACATTAAGAAGTTGTGTTTTGAGAAAGATACAAGTTCCTTTTATTCCATTTTATTTCTAATGATATACTAGTCAATTGTAGTCATAGGTCGTTATGGTAAATTTCTAGTCAGTATTCTAAGTGAGCGATGAGTCATTCCTAAAAAAAATACTCATTTTACTCTCTAATATTTAGTTTTGAGCTATTTCAACTAATGTATTTCGGAATCATATATTTGGAGAGCATTTTCTAGGCAATGTAAGGAAATGTCACTTGATAAATAGGCTTACATGTTTCTAAATTTACATTGTTATCATAGGAATATAAATATGTCCCAAAAGTAAAAATAATATTACACGTTTTAATGAATTCAATGATTAAGAAATAGAGTAAATTAGAAAAATAAAAGCATTTGTTACCACTTATGTATACTTTTATTTCATTCTTCCTTCTCAACATCTATAGCTATATTCAAATGACAAATCTTTGATGTCGAACATTATTAGATATAGGAAGAATGAGATCTCATACAATAGATATGATATAATAACTTATTATAATAAGGTTGTTAGGTATGAATTCTCTCAATTTTCCTATATGACCATAGTCATTACTAAGACTTTTGTTGAACAACATGGCAAGTAGTCCAAATCATACGTATGAGTTCCTTGTTTCATTTGAAGCACATGTCATTTCTTGTAGAAAAAATTACAACGAGAAACAGAAAAAAAGAACAAAAATATTTAAGGATGAACATGAAATACTATGAAGCATTTTGTTCATATCTAAGAATTGATTCATGACTAAATTTACATGCATGCCATGTATAGTTCTTTTATGATATAGGAATGGGTTAAGAAATATATATATAACATGGCAATCATATATCGGAATCTTCCATTCCTGTCATTTGAAATTGTGATGTCAACACATTCATACAATGCACAACCATCATCAAAATTATATAGTAGAGCCCCACTTCCTTCTCGACAAATAATGAGGGTGATCCATTACTTGTGTTAACATTTCGAAAAAACTTACATATTACAATTCATCATGACATCAACAATATGGGTAGTAAAACGGTTTTCACACTAGAATACAAGTGTACACCTCAACTTCACATTTTTTACCTTTTCAATGGTCCATAAGGCCAAAAGTACCAACTCTTCAAACTCAAAACAACCTAGATATTTTTCAAATTGGGGCACATTACTAAACATTAAAACCCACTATTCACATTAAGAAGTTGTGTTTTGATAAAGATACAAGTTCCTTTTATTCCATTTTATTTCTAATGATATACTAGTCAATTGTAGTCATAGGTCGTTATGGTAAATTTCTAGTGAGTATTCTAAGTGAGCGATGAGTCATTCTTAAAAAAATACTCATTTTACTCGCTAATATTTAGTTTTGAGCTATTTCAACTAATGTATTTCGGAATCATATATTTGGAGAGCATTTTCTAGGCAATGTAAGGAAATGTCACTTGATAAATAGGTTTAGATGTTTCTAAATTTACATTGTTATCATATTAATATAAATATGTCCCAAAAGTAAAAATAATATTACAAGTTTTAATGAATTCAATGATTAAGAAATAGAGTAAATTAGAAAAAAAAAAGCATTTGTTACCACTTATGTATACTTTTATTTCATTCTTCCTTCTCAACATCTATAGCTATATTCAAATGACAAATCTTTGATGTCGAACATTATTAAATATAGGAAGAATGAGATCTCATACAATAAATATGATATAATAACTTATTATAATAAGGTTGTTAGGTATGAATTCTCTCAACAAAATCTTTATAATATGTAATACTATTGTGTTTATCACCACTAATAATATAAATGTGTTCAAATACTATTCGCATAAAAGAGACATTCATATCAGAGGCATAAATAACTAACTATAACCATTATTTTAAAACTTATACCAACAAGGTTCACAAAATTTTATTGAGATTGAGATAAGAGATGTTTTGCCAAATGATTACATTACATGAATGCCATTTATTTATTTACTTGCTAGAAGATGAGAATCTAAGGTAAAAACAAGCAGACCACATTAGTGATGTGCATGTGCTCCTGGTGAGATTTAATAACACAAAATATGAGACCAGGGAGATTAAGCGTGCGGGATAGGACGAAGGCGATGGGCATGGGGAGGTGGAGACGGAGGGCAGTGAGAATGAGGGGGCACAGGGTAGCCTGGCTTGTGGCACCCAGATGCAGCCTGTCACGCCCCTATATTTTTTTTTGTATTATAGGGGGTGCGGCACTGCCTTACGCCGGGTTCGGGCATATACAGACTACGCCTAAATACTTCTAAAACCACCGAATTAACTCTTCAACCGTGTTAATTATACAAACTTTCTTTTATTAACTCTTTAATTAATAACCACCAACAATATAATCTTTAATCATATATGTTAACCGATTATTCAATAAGACAGCACGAAAAACTGGCACGATACAATTAACACAAGATTTAGAAGAACCGGGCGCCAACCCCAAACCGGGTTGCCCCAACTGTTAATTCGTTTAACAATATCAATTCGAATTACAATGAGTGTGTGCGCCCTTCGGGCTTCACACCTCTAACCGAGTTCTCGGCCTGCATGACTACACCCGTCGTTTGCCTTATCCCGATTCGGGCAATTGTTCAAGCCCAACCAAAAACCCACACGATCGTCTCGACCGTCTTTCGGACCCACGACCTGTGCCTATTTACTACAGCGAATTGTCATGCCTCAGTGCGCACTGCCTGCGCCTTCACCCGATGGCACTGTCACCCTGGTTCGTTCGGACCTCCGTCACCGTCCAAGTGCGTTTCGCACTACTTATTCACCCTCTGTTCGATCTGTCCACTACCGAAACAGTCCCGACCTCCTCTTCCGCTTAGAAGCCGAAGCCTTCCTTCACATCGTCGCTGAGCCTGTTGTGCGAAGGTATCTTGAAGACCGAATGCTTTGAGAGAGAGATCGAAGCTTGAGTTGATGCCTTGTTCGAATGATCTCCTCCCATATTTATAAGGTTCCACCCATTCTTTGGAGGGGTGTCGGTTACTCAAGCCGACCCCCGTTTAGTGGATCGTCGCCCCAACTTCCTTGGTCGATGCCCATGTTTCGTTTTGGGTGGCGTGTTGTTTATCGTTCAGGGCGGGTCGGCCTATTTCATATGGCCGCCCACGCCCACGGTATAACTCATCCGCCCTTTAACTTCCGTGTGCCCAATCTTCGTGTCGCCCGTTTCGCTAAGAGTTTGTGCCATTCGGTCCTCGCCCACATCGCAACTGCCTTGCTGTTCGGTACTCCTGCCCACGTCGCAACACCTTGTTGTTCGGGTCTGTCCACATCGCACGTATCGTCGCTGTTTCGGACTGCACTATTGTTCGCCGGTTGCATGGTTCGTTCGGGCGGGCGCCCTTCGTGTCGCCCTGCCTACGTGGTCGTTCCGCCCCGGGTGGGCTGTCGTTCAAACTGTCGCCCTCCGTTCGGTCGCCGTGTAGGACCTCGCCCTTATGTGTGTTGTTCGTTCAGCACTCCGGGCAGGTGGGTGCATGTTTGTGTCGCCCACCGCCCGTCCCTCCAACGTGCCAAACATATGATCGCTTCGGGCGTTCAACTCCTTTGTTCGCGCTTGCTGCCCGTGTGCGTCCTCCGTGCACCGGTGAAGTGTTTTGCCGTGTCGGGTCGTTTAACCAGAACGTTGGGTGGGAACGTCGTTCGTCGACGTTCAGGCCGCCCGCTGTCGTGCGGAGCGCCCGGTCCTCGGGGCGTTACATCCTCCCCCACCTTATTCCGTTGTCGACCTCGACAACCCCCATACCATCGTGCCCTCTTCGGCCTTCCATATCAAGTCGCCCTCCCGTTTCGTAATCCTGTGCACGGTCCGGGAGTGTGCATCCCATACTACACCAAATCGGAATTTAGACATCGATTCGGCTCCTCAATAATTCCATCCTCCAAGTCACCATGTATGGATGTCCGGGTGTAAGTACACATACATTTCAGTCTTCGGTTCAGGTTCGTGGGAACCCCACTTTTCTGCCGACCGAAAGACCACCCTGCTCAATCTCCTTTCAGGCTCTCCGCCTTGAGCAGCCAACGGTGAGCCCACCTCTCTGCTTTATTTAAGTGGAGGAGGGCGAACCGAGAGGTTCTCTACCCACCCATTCAACCCACGCATCTGGATCCTCCATCTCCAACCGTCTTAAGTATGCTTCCTGGTCCTCCTCCTGAGCTGCTCGTTTAGCATACATCTCATCCATCTCGTCATCTTCCTCTATTTTCTCCAGCCTCCTGGTCAAGTCTAGGATGCTGTCCGAGAGCACCTTGATGACTAAGTCTAGATCGGTGAACCTTACTTCCATGCTGGCAAGTTTTTTGTTCACCTCCTCATTTCTTTCCACCTGCATTCCTCCTAATCTATGATCTCTCTTGGTCACGCCCACAGTAGGTACTCCTATTGGTACGTCCGACCTTCCATCATAGATATAAAGTTTCCTCAGGTGAGGCACTACCATGGCCTCATGCTGCTTCATGAATTCCATCCCTAAAACTGCTTCATAATCGTCAATCCTCACTATGGTGAAGTCCACCTTACCGGACCACTCACCTAGTGTCGTCTCTACCTTCTCTGCTATTCCCAGAATTGCCGTTGGAGGAGAATTCCCGGTCTTCATGTGTGCATCTATGGGCACAAACTTTAGCCCCAAATTTCTCACAACGTCTTCACTCATGAAGTTGTGCGAAGCTCCGCTGTCCACCATTGTGAGTACCTTAACTCCGCCAATTTCCATGTTCACGTACTCCAACCTATTTCTTTCAGGGTTTCTTCTAGAGGTAACTTCTGCCATTGCCGAGGCCCCGAGAATCTGCATCATCCCGATAGATGTGTCTTCCTCTTCCTCTTCCTGAACGGCTGCTGTTACTTTTGGTTTCGAGCTGCAATTCCTTGCCACATGCGGTCCTTTGCATATCCAGCATTCCAAGGTTTTTTCTCCTTTGCCGAATTCTCTGCCCTTGAAGTGCCTTCTTTTTTCTTTTCCTTTGGTTTCTCTGGCTTCCTTTTCTCGTTGGAAGTTTCGTCGTAGTGGTCCACAAGTCTGTCAACTACTGCAAAAGCTTCTTCAAGCGTTCTGATCTTCTGCCTTTTTACTTCGTTCCGAGCCCATGGTTTCAGCCCAATAACAAAGTTGAAGACTTTATCTTTCTCAGACATGTCGGGCAGTTCCAGAACCGCACTTGAATATTCTTGCTGGTACGTTTGTAGACTCCCTATTTGCTTGATGTACTTAATTCGGGACCTTGCTTCCCACGTCTCGTCCTGTGGACTAAAGTGAGTCTGCATGGTCTTCTTCATGTCATCCCAGGAGGTAATGTCCTCTGCGCTGTCGTTAGCAACTTGATCTGCCCTCCTTCTCCACCACATCTTTGCGTCGTTTGTCAGGAATTGAGCAGCCACCTTGACCTGCGCTTCACCTTTGGTTAGGTTCAATCTCTCGAGGTACTGCTCCATATCCCACAGAAAGTTCTCGAGAATCTTTGTGCTTCTTGTTCCGTCGTATGATTCCGGTTCGTTGACTTTTACATGAGGCACTCCCCCACCCAAGTTGTGTCTTACAGCTCTTTTCAGCACCACTATTTCATCCTGGGCTTCTTCAAGAGCTTGAACTGCTTTGTTGAGGGCCGCCTTCAAGTTCGCGATTTCTGCTAGTCCTTGGTCTCTTGACTCCTCAACCTCTTTCACCCTTTCCTCAAGCTGAGTATTCCAAAGATCTTGGTACTCGTATTTAGTCTTGAGCTCTTCGATCATGTCATCTCGTTCCTTCCTCAAGGATGTCACCTCTTGGTTCCAAGAGTTCTCTAGGCTGTCCACCCGTTCGATCACCTTGTCAACGAACTCGGGTGTCGTTTCATCCTTTGCTATGTGGTTTCCAGCTTGACAACTGGCAGCCATCTTCTTTTGCGATCTGGTTCCCACCATTCACCGTTCGCACCTGCTAACCTGTTCACCCGTTAACTGTGCGCTTCAATCCTATAACTGTCTCGTTCACCAGCTCCAACCGAGCTCTGATACCATCTGTCACGCCCCTATATTTTTTTTTGTATTATAGGGGGTGCGGCACTGCCTTACGCCGGGTTCGGGCATATACAGACTACGCCTCAATACTTCTAAAACCACCGAATTAACTCTTCAACCGTGTTAATTATACAAACTTTCTTTTATTAACTCTTTAATTAATAACCACCAACAATATAATCTTTAATCATATATGTTAACCGATTATTCAATAAGACAGCACGAAAAACTGGCACGATACAATTAACACAAGATTTAGAAGAACCGGGCGCCAACCCCAAATCGGGTTGCCCCAACTGTTAATTCGTTTAACAATATCAATTCGAATTACAATGAGTGTGTGCGCCCTTCGGGCTTCACACCTCTAACCGAGTTCTCGGCCTGCATGACTACACCCGTCGTTTGCCTTATCCCGATTCGGGCAATTGTTCAAGCCCAACCAAAAACCCACACGATCGTCTCGACCGTCTTTCGGACCCACGACCTGTGCCTATTTACTACAGCGAATTGTCATGCCTCAGTGCGCACTGCCTGCGCCTTCACCCGATGGCACTGTCACCCTGGTTCGTTCGGACCTCCGTCACCGTCCAAGTGCGTTTCGCACTACTTATTCACCCTCTGTTCGATCTGTCCACTACCGAAACAGTCCCGACCTCCTCTTCCGCTTAGAAGCCGAAGCCTTCCTTCACATCGTCGCTGAGCCTGTTGTGCGAAGGTATCTTGAAGACCGAATGCTTTGAGAGAGAGATCGAAGCTTGAGTTGATGCCTTGTTCGAATGATCTCCTCCCATATTTATAAGGTTCCACCCATTCTTTGGAGGGGTGTCGGTTACTCAAGCCGACCCCCGTTTAGTGGATCGTCGCCCCAACTTCCTTGGTCGATGCCCATGTTTCGTTTTGGGTGGCGTGTTGTTTATCGTTCAGGGCGGGTCGGCCTATTTCATATGGCCGCCCACGCCCACGGTATAACTCATCCGCCCTTTAACTTCCGTGTGCCCAATCTTCGTGTCGCCCGTTTCGCTAAGAGTTTGTGCCATTCGGTCCTCGCCCACATCGCAACTGCCTTGCTGTTCGGTACTCCTGCCCACGTCGCAACACCTTGTTGTTCGGGTCTGTCCACATCGCACGTATCGTCGCTGTTTCGGACTGCACTATTGTTCGCCGGTTGCATGGTTCGTTCGGGCGGGCGCCCTTCGTGTCGCCCTGCCTACGTGGTCGTTCCGCCCCGGGTGGGCTGTCGTTCAAACTGTCGCCCTCCGTTCGGTCGCCGTGTAGGACCTCGCCCTTATGTGTGTTGTTCGTTCAGCACTCCGGGCAGGTGGGTGCATGTTTGTGTCGCCCACCGCCCGTCCCTCCAACGTGCCAAACATATGATCGCTTCGGGCGTTCAACTCCTTTGTTCGCGCTTGCTGCCCGTGTGCGTCCTCCGTGCACCGGTGAAGTGTTTTGCCGTGTCGGGTCGTTTAACCAGAACGTTGGGTGGGAACGTCGTTCGTCGACGTTCAGGCCGCCCGCTGTCGTGCGGAGCGCCCGGTCCTCGGGGCGTTACATCCTCCCCCACCTTATTCCGTTGTCGACCTCGACAACCCCCATACCATCGTGCCCTCTTCGGCCTTCCATATCAAGTCGCCCTCCCGTTTCGTAATCCTGTGCACGGTCCGGGAGTGTGCATCCCATACTACACCAAATCGGAATTTAGACATCGATTCGGCTCCTCAATAATTCCATCCTCCAAGTCACCATGTATGGATGTCCGGGTGTAAGTACACATACATTTCAGTCTTCGGTTCAGGTTCGTGGGAACCCCACTTTTCTGCCGACCGAAAGACCACCCTGCTCAATCTCCTTTCAGGCTCTCCGCCTTGAGCAGCCAACGGTGAGCCCACCTCTCTGCTTTATTTAAGTGGAGGAGGGCGAACCGAGAGGTTCTCTACCCACCCATTCAACCCACGCATCTGGATCCTCCATCTCCAACCGTCTTAAGTATGCTTCCTGGTCCTCCTCCTGAGCTGCTCGTTTAGCATACATCTCATCCATCTCGTCATCTTCCTCTATTTTCTCCAGCCTCCTGGTCAAGTCTAGGATGCTGTCCGAGAGCACCTTGATGACTAAGTCTAGATCGGTGAACCTTACTTCCATGCTGGCAAGTTTTTTGTTCACCTCCTCATTTCTTTCCACCTGCATTCCTCCTAATCTATGATCTCTCTTGGTCACGCCCACAGTAGGTACTCCTATTGGTACGTCCGACCTTCCATCATAGATATAAAGTTTCCTCAGGTGAGGCACTACCATGGCCTCATGCTGCTTCATGAATTCCATCCCTAAAACTGCTTCATAATCGTCAATCCTCACTATGGTGAAGTCCACCTTACCGGACCACTCACCTAGTGTCGTCTCTACCTTCTCTGCTATTCCCAGAATTGCCGTTGGAGGAGAATTCCCGGTCTTCATGTGTGCATCTATGGGCACAAACTTTAGCCCCAAATTTCTCACAACGTCTTCACTCATGAAGTTGTGCGAAGCTCCGCTGTCCACCATTGTGAGTACCTTAACTCCGCCAATTTCCATGTTCACGTACTCCAACCTATTTCTTTCAGGGTTTCTTCTAGAGGTAACTTCTGCCATTGCCGAGGCCCCGAGAATCTGCATCATCCCGATAGATGTGTCTTCCTCTTCCTCTTCCTGAACGGCTGCTGTTACTTTTGGTTTCGAGCTGCAATTCCTTGCCACATGCGGTCCTTTGCATATCCAGCATTCCAAGGTTTTTTCTCCTTTGCCGAATTCTCTGCCCTTGAAGTGCCTTCTTTTTTCTTTTCCTTTGGTTTCTCTGGCTTCCTTTTCTCGTTGGAAGTTTCGTCGTAGTGGTCCACAAGTCTGTCAACTACTGCAAAAGCTTCTTCAAGCGTTCTGATCTTCTGCCTTTTTACTTCGTTCCGAGCCCATGGTTTCAGCCCAATAACAAAGTTGAAGACTTTATCTTTCTCAGACATGTCGGGCAGTTCCAGAACCGCACTTGAATATTCTTGCTGGTACGTTTGTAGACTCCCTATTTGCTTGATGTACTTAATTCGGGACCTTGCTTCCCACGTCTCGTCCTGTGGACTAAAGTGAGTCTGCATGGTCTTCTTCATGTCATCCCAGGAGGTAATGTCCTCTGCGCTGTCGTTAGCAACTTGATCTGCCCTCCTTCTCCACCACATCTTTGCGTCGTTTGTCAGGAATTGAGCAGCCACCTTGACCTGCGCTTCACCTTTGGTTAGGTTCAATCTCTCGAGGTACTGCTCCATATCCCACAGAAAGTTCTCGAGAATCTTTGTGCTTCTTGTTCCGTCGTATGATTCCGGTTCGTTGACTTTTACATGAGGCACTCCCCCACCCAAGTTGTGTCTTACAGCTCTTTTCAGCACCACTATTTCATCCTGGGCTTCTTCAAGAGCTTGAACTGCTTTGTTGAGGGCCGCCTTCAAGTTCGCGATTTCTGCTAGTCCTTGGTCTCTTGACTCCTCAACCTCTTTCACCCTTTCCTCAAGCTGAGTATTCCAAAGATCTTGGTACTCGTATTTAGTCTTGAGCTCTTCGATCATGTCATCTCGTTCCTTCCTCAAGGATGTCACCTCTTGGTTCCAAGAGTTCTCTAGGCTGTCCACCCGTTCGATCACCTTGTCAACGAACTCGGGTGTCGTTTCATCCTTTGCTATGTGGTTTCCAGCTTGACAACTGGCAGCCATCTTCTTTTGCGATCTGGTTCCCACCATTCACCGTTCGCACCTGCTAACCTGTTCACCCGTTAACTGTGCGCTTCAATCCTATAACTGTCTCGTTCACCAGCTCCAACCGAGCTCTGATACCATCTGTCACGCCCCTATATTTTTTTTTGTATTATAGGGGGTGCGGCACTGCCTTACACCGGGTTCGGGCATATACAGACTACGCCTCAATACTTCTAAAACCACCGAATTAACTCTTCAACCGTGTTAATTATACAAACTTTCTTTTATTAACTCTTTAATTAATAACCACCAACAATATAATCTTTAATCATATATGTTAACCGATTATTCAATAAGACAGCACGAAAAACCAGCACGATACAATTAACAAAAGATTTAGAAGAACCGGGCGCCAACCCCAAATCGGGTTGCCCCAACTGTTAATTCGTTTAACAATATCAATTCGAATTACAATGAGTGTGTGCGCCCTTCGGGCTTCACACCTCTAACCGATTTAGTACAGCGAATTGTCGTGCCTCAGTGCGCACTGCCTGCGCCTTCACCCGACGGCACTGTCACCCTGGTTCGTTCGGACCTCTGTCACCATCCAAGTGCGTTTCACACTATTTATTCACCCTCCGTTCGATCTGTCCACTACCGAAACAGTCCCGACCTCTTCTTCCGCTTAGAAGCCAAAGCCTTCCTTCACATCGTCGCTGAGCCTGTTGTGCGAAGGTATCTTGAAGACCGAATGCTTTGAGAGAGAGATCGAAGCTTGAGTTGATGCCTTGTTCGAATGATCTCCTCCCATATTTATAAGGTTCCACCCATTCTTTGGAGGGGTGTCGGTTACTCAAGCCGACCCCCGTTTAGTGGATCGCCGCCCCAACTTCCTTGGCCGACGCCCATGTTTCGTTTCGGGTGGCGTGTTGTTTATCGTTCAGGGCGGGTCGGCCTATTTCATATGGCCGCCCACGCCCACGGTATAACTCATCCGCCCTTTAACTTCCGTGCGCCCAATCTTTGTGTCGCCCGTTTCGCTAAGAGTTTGTGCCGTTCGGTCCTCGCCCACATCGCAACTGCCTTGCTGTTCGGTACTCCTGCCCACATCGCAACGCCTTGCTGTTCGGGTCTGTCCACATCGCACGTATCGTCGCTGTTTCGGACTGCACTATTGTTCGCCGGTTGCATGGTTCGTTCGGGCGGGCGCCCTTCGTGTTGCCCTGCCTACGTGGTCGTTCCGCCCCGGGTGGGCTGTCGTTCAAACTGTCGCCCTCCGTTCGGTCGCCGTGTAGGACCTCGCCCTTGTGTGTGTTGTTCGTTCAGCACTCCGGGCGGGTGGGTGCATGTTTGTGTCGCCCACCGCCCGTCCCTCCAACGTGCCAAACATATGATCGCTTCGGGCGTTCAACTCCTTTGTTCGCCCTTGCTGCCCATGTGCGTCCTCCGTGCACCGGTGAAGTGTTTTTCCGTGTCGGGTCGTTCAACCGGAACGTTGGGTGGGAACGTCGTTCGTCGACGTTCGGGCCGCCCACTGTCGTGCGGAGCGCCCGGTCCTCGGGGCGTTACACCCTCCCCCACCTTATTCCGTTGTCGACCTCGACAACCTCCATACCATCATGCCCTCTTCGGCCTTCCATATCAAGTCGCCCTCCCGTTTCGTAATCCTGTGCACGGTCCGGGAGTGTCCATCCCATACTACACCAAATCGGAATTTAGACATCGATTCGGCTCCTCAATACTTCCATCCTCCAAGTCACCATGTATGGATGTCCGAGTGTAAGTACACTTACATTTCAGTCTTCGGTTCAGGTTCGTGGGAGCCCCACTTTTCTGCCGACCGAAAGACCACCCTGCTCAATCTCCTTTCGGGCTCTCCGCCTTGAGCAGCCAATGGTGAGCCCACCTCTCTGCTTTATTTAAGTGGAGGAGGGCGAACCGGGAGTTTCTCTACCCACCCATTCAACCCACGCATCTGGATCCTCCATCTCCAATCGTCTTAAGTATGCTTCCTGGTCCTCCTCCTGAGCTGCCCGTTTAGCATACATCTCGTCCATCTCGTCATCTTCCTCTATTTTCTCCAGCCTCCTGGTCAAGTCTAGGATGCTGTCCGAGAGCGCCTTGATGACTAAGTCTAGATCGGTGAACCTTACTTCCATGCTGGCAAGTTTTTTGTTCACCTCCTCATTTCTTTCCACCTGCATTCCTCCTAATCTATGATCTCTCTTGGTCACGCCCACAGTAGGTACTCCTATTGGTACGTCCGACCTTCCGTCATAGATATAAATTTTCCTCAGGTGAGGCACTACCATGGCCTCATGCTGCTTCATGAATTCCATCCCTAAAACTGCTTCATAATCGTCAATCCTCACTATGGTGAAGTCCAACTTACCGGACCACTCACCTGGTGTCATCTCTACCTTCTCTGCTATTCCCAGAATTGCCGTTGGAGGAGAATTCACGGTCTTCATGTGTGCATCTATGGGCATAACCTTTAGCCCCAACTTTCTCACAACGTCTTCACTCATGAAGTTGTGCGAAGCTCCGCTGTCCACCATTGTGAGTACCTTAACTCCGCCAATTTCCATGTTCACGTACTCCAACCTATTTCTTTCAGGGTTTCTTCTAGAGGTAACTTCTGCCGCTGCCGAGGCCCTGAGAATCTGCATCATCCCGATAGATGTGTCTTCCTCTTCCTCTTCCTGAACGGCTGCTGTTACTTTTGGTTTCGAGCTGCAATTCCTTGCCACATGCGGTCCTTTGCATATCCAGCATTCCAAGGGTTTTTTCTCCTTTGCCGAATTCTCTGCCCTTGAAGTGCCTTCTTTTTTCTTTTCCTTTGGTTTCTCTGGCTTCCTTTTCTCGTTGGAAGTTTCGTCGTAGTGGTCCACAAGTCTGTCAACTGCTGCAAAAGCTTCTTCAAGCGTTCTGATCTTCTGCCTTTTTACTTCGTTCTGAGCCCATGGTTTCAGCCCAATAACAAAGTTGAAGACTTTATCTTTCTCGGACATGTCGGGCAGTTCCAGAACCGCACTTGAATATTCTTGCTGGTACGTTTGTAGACTCCCTGTTTGCTTGATGTACTTAATTCGGGACCTTGCTTCCCACGTCTCGTCCTGTGGACTAAAGTGAGTCTGCATGGTCTTCTTCATGTCATCCCAGGAGGTAATGTCCTCTGCGCTGCCGTTAGCAACTTGATCCGCCCTCCTTCTCCACCACATCTTTGCATCGTTTGTCAGGAATTGAGCAGCCACCTTGACCTGCGCTTCGCCTTTGGTCAGGTTCAATCTCTCGAGGTTCAATCCCTCCTCGTAATTTCTTAACTAGTTTTTCTTATCCAATTTCTTAACTCGCTTTCTTATCCAATGTTGTTTTTTTTTTTTTTAATATATATATATATATATATATATATATATATTTTAATTATTTTTAATTATATTATATTAATTATATTTTATAGTTTATTTCTAATGATTAAATGTTATTATTATTATCTATTACTTAATAAATATTATTTTGGTAGGTAAGCACCCATGAGAATTTGAACGAGTGACCTATCACAAGGAGTGCCTTAACATTGCACCCATTTACCGTCAATCCAAATCCCCATAGGCTTATCATCTTGGGTACTAGCTAGTTTGGAAATTTGGAAATGGATGGTTTGTGAATGTAGGTATGGATGTTTTATTGAATATGATGGTTCTCTCACGACGATGTTTTTTTAAAATGCAATGAACCGTAACTTTGACTTGTTCTCTTGACAAGAGTAAAGACATTCTTTGTAGAAATGGGTGAAGATCTCAGTGAGTATTGTCTTTATTGGTAATTGAAGTGATGTTGTTTAGTAAAATGACTATATCAACAAGATTTAGTTGTTTCATATGCATTTAACTTAAAAGCATCACCCCACCTTTCTCAGACTTTGGTGATACTCTCTTTTTGGGTGCTTTTTTTTTATGGGAAAAGGAACGTTAAGGTAATGAGTTTTCCACATCGGTTCATCATGCCAATTTGCATAGTTTTGAGATATCATAGTTGTAATCATTCATATATATATATATATATATATAGTTACAAATTAGTTATCAGAAAATAATAAAAAGGATACATATTCGTAGTGTCTTTATAATTATACATAAAAGCTTGCATTTGGAGAGTCTCATAACAATACATGGAGCAAATGTATTGAATGTGATCTTTCTAACCACTGAGTATAGTACCACAATGGTATATTATACATGTTTTCATCAAAGGTACGACAATGTTCATTACTGATATGCTTCTAAGCCAAAAACATCGAACCCCCAAAGAAGCCATTTATTTAAACATTTCCTGGACTATTTCCGAAACCTTATATATAGGGGTATCGTCTTTTTGCAATCAACTTACCATTTAAGTTTTTAAATGCATTCATGTTTTTCCACATAGAAGGATTAACTTCAGTGTGTAATATCTCTTGGTCCACTTCTCTCAAAGCCTGTTTTTTTGCATAATGCTAGTTACATAAACAATTTGAAGATATTTAGTAATATAAAAAGGGATTCTATACTTCATAAAAAGAAACAAGTATCAACACAACCATCAATGCAAACTACACTACTACATGAGGGATGAACAAATATTGGTAATATGCCATTACAATATACCTAAGGAAACAAAAACATTGTTTTGCAGCAATTTGCAATGAGAACATTGTATGGTATGTTGTTATGTTGAATACAAATGCAAGCACTACCAAAAGAATCAAAGAGATCCTCCAAAGTGTTACCCCCTTCGAAAACCAGGCCCCTCATATGATAGTCAAGAAGCTCCAAGATATTGTCCCCACCTTCTTAGACTTCCATGGTACTCCTTTTGTGGGTGCGAGAAAGAACTTTAAGATAATAATCTTTCCACATTGATTCATGACGTCAAATTTTACAATTTTAGGATATCACAATTGTAATCATATCTCTAGAGTTCAAAATAAGTTATTGAATAAATAAATTTAAAATGATGAATTATTTAACCTTTTATTTATGTTCAAAAGTTGCACCAAAACAGTTTCAATGAGTAAAAAGTCACATGTTGCAACTAAAATAGTGTACTTAAGTGGAAGTGTAGATGGTTTATAGTTGCAAAACATTTGAGGCTATTGTAACCAATACGAAAAATTGGATTGCCAGCCTCAAAAACCAAATGCAATGGTAACGATAAGCTATCATGGTAAATACATTGGGGAAAGCATTCCAATACTCTAGGCATAGTTACCACATGCCCCTATTCAATTGGATTCACCTGTAGTATAGAAAAGCATAGCATCAGAAGTGCATCAATGAACAATAAAAAACCCCAAACACTAGATGAAAAGGTGTTGTCATAATCGTTATTTCTATTTAAATTTATGGAACATACATTTGGACTGTCAAAGGCATGAAGCGTCTCTTTCTGCCCTACTTTGGTGAAGTTGAATTTACTAGGGTCGAAGCCCTGCAAGACCTTCTACACTTGAAATTCAGTAGGAAAATTCTTAAGATGATGTCCTTCATTTAGTTGAGCAATGAGACCATATTCATCTGGGATGATATACAATTTATTACGCCTGCATAGTCTGTGGATAGAATCCATATTAAAACGTGTCCTTAAAAACATCACCCCAAAAGGCATAACCAAACTAATGTATGTTCAATAGGAAATTTCAAGAATTTGCATAAAATTTTGCACTTTGAAATTTTATATGTTCCTACAATTTTCCATACTTTCAATGGGGATGCAATATTTTTAGTATGTATTAGGTTCCTGCATCTAAAAATATTCCAACAATTCTTAGTAACTCTCACAATAGCTAAACTGTTTATTTACATAGAAATGAATATAAAAGTTGAAAAAGTGAGGGTATTGATTTAAATCCTGCAAAGGAGTGGGATACCTATTTGAAAAATAAAGAAAATAAGGGTATTAGTCTCACCTCGTAAAACCCAATAGAATTCCACAGGAGACTGACATTCATGCGAATAATGGAGAAATTGGCACAAATCACAAATTTTACAAGCTCAAAGAAATGTAAATGGGAAGGCTAGATATAACCCATAAAATGAAGAATAATTTTCATTAGTATGGTCATTCCAAAATGTAATTCTATCAATGTAGTAGCTGCATAGAAAGAAAAGAAGAACTCCACTTCATAGATTAGAGAACTCACCCATCTAACACATATTCTTCCCGTTCCCCTAAATTATGGGTAATGTTGTGACCTAGAATAGAAATAAATGCAAATCACTCAAAATCTCTCTTTCTCTCTCTCTCTCTCACACACACACACACTCTCTCAGATGTATATGTATTAGAATTTCACATCAAATAAAAGGTTTCGAGCTTAATGATTTGTAAACAACACAAGTAAAAAATGAAAAGAAGTCATCTAACCAGAGAATAAGTATCAATAAACTTTAAAATTACAAATGCTTCAATATGATAAAATTAAATAATAGGAGATCCTCTACATTAAGACGAGGTGTTTGTCTTACATATAAATTCTTTGATAGTAATTTATAAGCTTGATATAGATTCTCAATAACCTGTGTTGCTATTTATGCTTACATTTATGGAAAGAAGATTTGGACTATCAAAGATAAGGAATTTTTCCAGGTACTGAATTTTTTTTTTGCTCACTTTCTTCAAAATGGAGAAACACCTCTTCCTCGCCTACTTTGGTGAAGTTGAATTTACTAGGGTTGAAGCCCTAAAGCACCTCGTCCACTAAAAATTCGATAGGACATTTCTTAATATGAGAACGTTCATTTAGTTGAGAAATGGGACCGTATTTTATAGGGATGATCTGGAATTTAATACTTTGTATTATTTTTTCCCATTTATATTTCGTACTCGTTGAACTGGAAACATGCTACGATTTAAAAATAAATACGTTTTCCTATCAATTTCTGATTTTAGTACTGCGTATATTGTATATTTCATGTGGACATGATTTTAAATTAATTTTTTATTTCCTTAAGAAATTTACTTGTATTTTGTTTATCTTTTATATTTAATATATTTAATGCTCATGATCTCGTAATTTTTTTCTTCTTATATTTTATATCTGTTAATAGAGTAGTTTTCTTTTAATCTAATCATATTACTTGACTTACTTATTATAATGAATTTGGGAATCGAGAGAGTAATAAAGACTTTGAAAATGCTCAATATTTCTCTCGAGATGAAGTATTAAAAAGGAAAAAAGCCAGTTTTAATTTTATATCTATATATATATATATATTTATTATATATATTTAAATTTTAATAATATTAGATATGAATGATCCTTTCCAATTTGATTTTGATAGAAAAAGATTTTTTTTTTCTCAAAATTTAACCAATTTTTCCGGATATTACAATTTTTTTAACCCTACTCATTATGATGAATTTGGGATTCCACGGAATACTCAAGCCTTTGAAAATATTCAATATTTATGTCTAGATGAAACTATAAAGGGGTAGCATATCTTGCACTGCTTATTATTTCATCTTAAAAACAAAGTATTATGTCCACATTTTTTATTTGATTTTTTTTCTAAATTTTGATAATATTACATAGGAATCATCCTTTCCGACTTCATTGTGACAGAAGAACTACTGAACATATGTCTAGATGAAAATATAAAGGGGTAGCATATCTTGCAGTGCTTATTATTTCATCTTAAAAACAAAGTATTATGTCCACATTTTTTATTTGATTTTTTTTCTAAATTTTGATAATATTACATAGGAATCATTCTTTCCGACTTCATTGTGACAGAACAACTACTAAACAGATGTCTAGATAAAAATATAAAGGGGTAGCATATCTTACAGTGATTATTATTTCATCTTAAAAACAAAGTATTATGTCCACATTTTTTATTTGATTTTTTTTTTAAATTTTGATAATATTACATAGGAATCATCCTTTCCAACTTCATTGTGATAGAAGAACTACTGAACAGAGTGTGTACGTAATTTTTTTCCTCAAATTTTAATAACTATTTTTTTGATATTACAATTTTGTTTGACCGTGTTGATTATGATGAATTTAGGAATCGATGATGAATTTGTGAATCTAGCGATACTAAAGACTTTGAAAATATTCAATATCTCTCTCGTGATGAAAATATTTAGAAAGGAGCCACATTATTTTATCTTGTAAAATGATGTATTATGTCTACATATTTTTAATTTTATTTTTTTTTCTAATTTTTTATAATATTACATAGGAATCATCCTTTCCAATTTGATTGAATATTATTGAGAGCCCGTACATAGACTCCTTTTTCTCAAACTTTAACAATTATTTTTCTGATATTAAAATTTTGTTTGTACATTTTAAATGCCAATATGGAATACTGAAAGGAGGTATTAATTGAAAATTTCTCATTTCATTCAAAGATTTTAAAAGATGTTCGACCCTTTAGATTTGAATGTCAGTTTAGGAAGTTGCGAAATAGATTTATATAGTTTGAAAATACAAGAACAGAGACACTTTACGCCTAGTTCTATTGAATGTAATCGCGGGCATTATAGAGGAACATAGATATCTATAGTGTAAGGAGACATATTTGGAGACTACTTTTTTATCAAAATGATGGACAAAAAAACTACTAAAGATTAGGATCGTATGATATTAAAGATTAGGGTTACTGATCCAGGAAGATTTTGTTCACTCAGTTGCATAGGTGTTAAAGTGTCTCCATCAGTATTTAGTGTTGTTGTCAATTTAGTTTAGCTTCGTCAGTTCGACAGTGTTGGTTATGGATCATGTTGTTCATGTAATGTTTATGGTTTTCATGGCATTCAATGGATATGGGTTTGTACCTGGCTCTCGACTTGTGTCCATCAATAGTTCTACCATGATTGGTTAATGACATGTGTCATGTCATTGCCTCGTAGGTTGATCATCATTATGGGTTGTCATCCATATTGTAGGGTTTGATATGGTTTGTCGACATACGTTATCGTCCTGTGATATTATTACAAATAGCAAGCTGCCAATGGTCCTGTGGTTATTATAAAGTTTATTTATGGATTTTTTGGTTAAAGTTGTTAAAAAAACAAATGTTATGGTCATTAAACCTAGCCTAGGTGTCATGGAACCACAAGACCAAGTTCCAAAACTCATTCTGAGGCAACCAAATGCACCCTGAATTTAGCGAAGGTGGTTTTCATGAACCTGGAGGCTTTTAAAAGGCAAAGTTTTCCTTCATTGATGAGAAGAGTGGTTTTTTTACTTTTTGTTTACAGATTCTTAAGGTCTTAGGAAATTTTGTTTTTAGTGTTATAGGAGCATTCGGGGTTAGAATTGGAATCCATAAGAGGCATTGGAAAGCTAGTTCAGAGGACTACCTGATATATCCAATTGAGTGAAAATAATTGACTTTATTGTGGTCATTACAAAATGTAAGTCTGTAAATGTAGAAGTTGCGTGGAAAGAAATCAAGAAATTCACTTCATAGATAAAAGCATTCACCCATCTAACACATATTCTTACCACTCCCCTAAATTATGAGTAGTGTAGAGAAAACAAGAACTCCACCTCATAGATCAGAGAATTCACCCATGTAACACATATTCTTCTCACTTTCCCAAATTATGAGTAGTGTTGTGGCATAGAATAGAAATAATAATTATCACTCACACTCCCTCTCTCTAACATAGAAATGTATATGTATAATAATTCCACCTCAAAGAAAAGGTGTTGAGTTTAATGGTTTGTACAAAATAAAGATAAAAATAAAATTGAATCAATGAATACTATTACATGTTTTTTTAAATGTATTTATGTTTAACTAATATATTTCTTCGTTTAATAATAGTGATAATAATAATAATAATAATTTAGTTATGCTTTATGTAATGACCAAACATTTTACGTAAATAAATTACTTATTTACCCCTGTGGTTGAAGATTAAACATAAATTATCATTTTCTTAAATTGATGGAAATATTATGTGTTAAAATAAATTGAGTAATATGAATTGCATACTTATGTGTACATGGTAATTTCATATGAAAAGTTATTTTCTCTTTATGCTTGAGAATAGAAGAAAAACAGTTGCCAGTATACTAAGGGAAAAACCCTAACTGTTTTCTCTTCCCCATAGAAAAGGGGAAAGAGGAAAAGACTCGGGTTGTTGATGGAACAAACGGGGAAAAAGAAAAGGCACTGAGCAAAAGAGCGGAGTGCTACGTCTAGTGAGGACCAGATAGCACAAGCACATTAGTGCTCCCTATTGCTGAGGTTGTGGCCGGCAAAGGATTGCTTGGGGGAGAGACGTAGTATAGACAACTGGTCTCGTGGCTGGGAGGATATCAAGCATTAAACCATTTTCTACAGGTGGTAGGGGTGCAGGCGACAGTAACAGGAGATCCAGGTAAGTATCTTCAATTTATAAGACCCGGAAGATTAAATGTTATTGACAGTACTGATATTTCATTATAGTTACTGTAACATTATTTATAAAATGACTCAGAACTTGGTGTTACTGAAAATATTACTGTTACTATATAACCTACTCTATTTATATATAAAGATATATGAAAAAAAGAAAAGAGAACTGGTATTGAAAATCTACATATTATCTGCACAAGTATTCTATTCTACATACTGTTAGGTATCATAAAAG
This sequence comes from Pinus taeda, assembly GCA_000404065.3. Classification (NCBI taxonomy): domain Eukaryota; kingdom Viridiplantae; phylum Streptophyta; class Pinopsida; order Pinales; family Pinaceae; genus Pinus; species Pinus taeda. The sequence goes on from APFE031736254.1 coordinate 83,359, forward strand.
GAAGAGAACAGATAACTAAAGACTGCATATATTTAGTTCTGTGCATGAACATATATAATAAAGAAACAGTCAGATAGAAATAAGCATGTATATTATTAGTCCTCTATCCTTGGATCAGTGAGACTAAGATTCATGGAAAAGACAGTAACTATAAGATTATGAATAAAAACAAAATGAACCTAACTGTCAGTGTTCAGATACGAAATAAGAATGCAGATAACTAATGCGGTTCTAGATGCGTAGCATAGAAAACTGTAATCAATAACTGAAATGTAACCAATGACAGAGAACTTGTATTACCAGGCAATACCTGTATTGCAGGGTACAAATAAATAACACATATAAGACAGAAAAGAGGATAGAAAACTCATGCAACCGCTAGCATAGGTTGTACTGCTTATCGCAGGTAAAACCCTCTAAGTTGATAACGGTACAAACCCGCTCAGAAAACATATGGGTATTTTGCAATGCAAGAACTATAACATAATATGATCATAGCAAACAATACCGAGACCATGCCCAGTTGCAACCAATGTAGGTTGAGAGGCGGCGGCATGTACAGGTGGATACCACCTGGTAGCGTGAAGCTACAACACAGCGCCAAAATATTAGAACAAGAAATCAATATTTTAGATTAACCACGCAGTGGGTTTTTCATTAAACAATAACAGACAAATAATCAAAGTAAATCGGTGGAACATATGACCACGCATCATCATTGACGGAGAGGGATAATGACGGTTCGCGGGCGAGAGACATCATACTTAGCCATAACCGGCTTTTCCCTAAGCTATAGAACTGATACATAGAGAAAACATGCTAAGAATCTGGTTACCCGTGTAAGAAATTAACCATTATAATGAGCACCATTAGACACTATTATATGCATGATTATAATATTATACCATGTAATCATAAGAAGGAAGACAGTCGTGACAGGAAAGGACTGTCCGCAAAATATAGAAACCCTTACAATTAAACCAGCAACATAGATACGCCATCATTGCCACACGGTGATGCGTAAGTGAACAACCCATGTTCCATTAATCATTAAAAAAACATATATGGTCGAATAATATGTTCAGGAAACCCAAGAATGACCGAAACTGATACAACTAGGGATAAACCCTTAAATCCAAAATACATTAAGCTGCAGTCACAATGTGACTGAGTCTATCATATACAAGTCAAACGGAAGTTGAATAAACATAACAGGAAACGGATGCTGCTCAGGATTTGAGCTTGACTCATGAGACTTAATCCTTAAAACATCTATAACCCTAAGGGTATCTAACCACTCGGCAACCTATAACTGGACATCAGATTCCAGATTAAAAACATGGAGCAAAAGGAGAGCCCTGTCGTAAGAGATTTAACTCGTCTTCAACAATAGATCTGGCAATTATCCCTGGCAGGAAAAATAGTATAAGGTCGATTTCATGAGCAGCAACTAATAAAGCATACAGCAGAAAGAGGCTTACCTGTTTAGGTTTGAACGGCGGAAAACCCTGCACCCTCTTCATTCCCGCGACCTCCATGGATCTTACATGTTTCTGCCAACATCGATTAACAGATTAATAAAACTATAAGTTACAGTGGAAGAGAAATTGTTATGAAATCAAAGTAATAGTTTACCTGCCTGTCGATGAGCATTCTGGAGGAAGATACCAACGAGCTCTCCACCATCGTCAGAAAGGCCTATGACAGACACCGGAGGGAGGAGCCGCTCTCTGGAGCCAAAGCACTGAACAAATGACCCGAAACTTCAGGCTTGAAACCCTAAATACTATGCCGCCAAAACAACCAAACTCTCCACCGTCCGATCGGAATATCTCATCGAGGCCGTCCATCGCAGTGTCAATCCCAAGAAGGTGGCAGCCGCGTTGTGACATTAAATGTCTCAGCTACCAAAGCAAAATATCTGTGTAGTAAGTGGATGCGTGGACCGAGGGCCAGATGTCACGCACTTACACATTGCAAATTGAATAATCAAGGACGAACAATGGGTCCGTTAACTATATACAAACACGGTTCGGACAGCACTTTAGATAAATCAACTAATATATATCAGTCATGTTACCGTGGTAAGCTATGCTACCATGATCATGTATCGGTAGAGTCACGCATGTAATAAATTTTGTTTTATATATTTAACTTTAAGTTTAGAAGGTTATGACATATGGTATCAGAGCCCAGATACAGCACTATGGCCTCTGGGCAAGACAATAATGAATGGATCCTGTGGTAAATGAATTAACAGTTAGTCATTCCATTATTACTCTTAAACAGTTTTCTTTTACAGGAGTGGGTTCTGAGAGCCGAAGACATGAGGAGGGCAAAGAATACGTCCCGACGACCTGTAATAGGACAGGGCATGACCGGAGCAGAAAATAACCCAGAGTTGTGGGTACAACTTGGAGAAGAAGCTAGAATTACAAATCAAGCCATCCTGGAAACAGTACAAGAGTTGAAGAATGAAATTGCTCGATTACGGGAAGATACTGCTCGATTGACAATAGAGCAAGAAAGGATTTTAAAGAGTTTTTCCGATACGCAAAACCAGCTACCTGCTAATCCTAGTGCGGAACAGCAAAGGATGTCAGAAGAGCAGAATCATCATATACCCCCTGAAGGATCAGAGGAACAGGAAGAACGCTCGGACAATGCATTCGAACAGCAAACCTCGAAAAGACAGAGGATGGAATTACAAGGGGAATTCCGCAAGATTAAGCCACCACATTTTGACGGAGAACATGAGGAAGCAACTGAAGCATGGTTAATCAATATGAACAAGTATTTCCAGCTTTATGAATACGATCATAATATGAAAGCACGACTGGCTATCTTCCAGTTGCAAGGAAAGGCTACCTTATGGTGGGAAGAGGTGAAGATCGTAAAAGGGGTTACTGAACAAAACATAACATGGGATAATTTCCAGAAATTCTTTAAGGAAAGATATTTAACTGAACGCTTCTATGATTAGAAAGCCAGAGAATTCCATGATCTGCGATTGGGACAGTAGACTATGGATGAGTTCATTACCCGTTTTACTTCCCTACTTCGCTACGTGCCATATATAAGGGAAGAAAAGGCGAAGGTGCAGCGATTCGTTAGTAGTTTACCTCCATACGTGCGAGAAAGAATTGAATTCGATAATCCAAAATCGATGGATGAGGTAATCCGCAAGGCTAGAATCTGTTATCAGCAAGGCAAACAAAAAGGAGAAACTGCTAATAGGAAGTGGAGTGAGAAGAAGAGTTTCAAAACAGCTGGAAACATCAAAGGAAATCGCAACAATGGAGTTAGAGGGATTGGCAAGGGAATAAACAACAGATTTGCGACGAAAACTACACCTAAGTTAAGAGCTGCAAACGAGTCCAAGGTCAGCGAACAACAAATCAGGTTGGATACTGAAGGAACAACAAGACCTCCTGTGCAGTGTTGGGGATGTGGGGGACCTCACTATATTAAAAATTGCCCACAGGGAAAGGGGACTGAACAGTTGTCCCAAATTCATGAAGCCTCAACTGTTGGCAAAGTGGGTCGAAGCGTACCCAGAATCAATGCAGCTTTGGAGGATCGACAGGCGGAGTACCAGCCAACCATGGTGGAATTCGAAGGTAAAATTTCAAACCTTACCATATCTGTTTTGATTGATCCTGGGGCCACGCTAAGTTATGTGAACCCAAAAGTAGTAGAACGTTGTAATTTACAGTCTGTTAAATTCAAAAATCCTTGGTTAGTGCAATTGGCTACTGGAGCCAAGCGACGGGTAACAGCCAAGATCAACGATTGCTCTTTCACTATAGCAGACCAGCCAATAACAACTAACCTGAACATACTTCCTCTAGGTTCTTATGACATTCTAATTGGAATGGACTGGTTGGAAAAACATTTGTCATTAGTTGATTGTAAAACCAAAATTATTTATTACAGAGATCAACAAGGGAACAGCAAAGAAATGCAGGGAATTAAGCGACCAGTTCAGGTTCGACCAATAACTGCAAATCAATTGGTAAAATGTGTACGGAAAGGCTGTCAAGTATACGCCATTCAAGTGGGTTATGCGAATTCTAAGGATAAGACAGCATCCTTGGATAATATTCCGGTAATACAAGAATTTGCAGATGTGTTTCCGGAGGAGATCCCAGGGCTGCCGCCATGAAGAAACATAGACTTTACTATAGAGTTGGTACCAGGGGCTACACCAGTGTCATGAGCACCCTACAGGATGAGTGTACCTGAGTTGACAGAATTAAAAATGCAGTTGCAAGAATTACTGGAGAAGAACTACATCCATCCCAGTGTGTCTCCATGGGGAGCCCCGGTGTTATTTGTTAAGAAAAAAGACGGCACCCTCCGGATGTGTATTGATTACAGACAATTGAATAAGTTGACTATTAAAAACAAGTATCCCCTTCCCCGGATAGATGAATTGTTCGACCAAGTGAAAGGCGCGACCGTGTTCTCTAAGATCGACTTACGGTCGGGTTACCATCAGATCAGGATTAAAGATGAAGACATTGCGAAAACAGCTTTTAGGACCAGGTATGGGCACTATGAATTTGTGGTTCTGTCGTTTGGGCTCACCAATGCCCCAACAACCTTCATGCGTCTAATGAACGGCATTTTCCATCCTTATTTGGATCAGTTCGTGCTGATATTTATTGACGATATCTTGATTTATTTACGCACCATCAAAGAACATCATGAACATCTTCGAATAGTATTACAGACCCTTTGGGAACATCAACTGTATGCTAAATTTAGTAAGTGTGACTTCTTCAAGGAAGAAATTTAGTATTTGGGTCACGTAATCATAAAGGATGGAATTGCGGTAGATCCGGAAAAGATAAAAGATATAATGGAATGGCCAGTCCCCAAGGATGTAGCAGATGTCCGATCTTTTATGGGATTGGCAGGGTATTATAGGAGATTCGTGGAAGGTTTCTCTAAGGTGGCATTTCCCATTACCTCAGTACAGAAGAAAGGGAAACTGTTTCATTGGACCTCGAATTGCCAGAAAAGTTTTGAGCGATTGAAGCATCTGCTCACCACGGCACCTATTCTGAGTATAGCGGATCCTAATAAGGATTACGTAGTATGTACGGATGCCAGCAAAGAAGGATTGGGAGGGGTCTTGATGCAAGAAGGCAGGGTAATAGCTTACGAGTCTCGAAAACTAAAAGAACATGAGCAGAAATATTCTGCTTATGACTTGGAGTTGGCTACCGTTATACATGCCCTGAAGATGTGGCGGCATTATCTCTTGGGCAGGAAATTTTTGTTGCATACCGACCACCACAGCTTGACCAATTATTTCAGCCAGCCTACCTTAAATGCTAGGCAAGCAAGGTGGGTGGACTTTCTAAGTGGTTTTGACTTTGATATAAAACACTTGCAAGGGAAGGAAAGTAAGGTAGCAAAATTTGTATGAAGTTTCCATTAGTGGGTGGAAAAGTGCCTTCCTAGAGATGATAAAGGAAATTTCAGATCAAGATACTGAATATCAGCAATTAAAATTACAAATACAGCAGTGTGCTAGAGAAAACAGCCAACAAGAATATGAATTAGATGACGCTGGAAGAATTTATTTCCAGAAACGGTTGTATGTGCCAAATCAAAGTAGAATCAGAAACCTGATTATGGATGAATTTCATGTTAGTCATTACGCAGGTCATCCGGGTTATCAAAAGATGATAACAACAATCCGGAAAGAGTATTTCTGGCCACGAATGAAGAAAAACATTGTCGAATACCTGTTGTGATGCCTAGAATGTCAGCAGATTAAAGAAGAACATTAGCACCCAGCAGGATTGTTACAACCACTGCTAGTTCCAGAATGGAAGTGGGAAATCATCTCCATGGATTTCATTATGGGGTTACCCAAGACAAAAATAAATAATGACTCCATTTTCGTGGTAGTGGACAAGCTGAGTAAGGCTGCACATTTCATACCGGTGCAATCCACATATAGAGCTGCATAGATTGCTCATATTTTTATGCAGAATGTATTGAAGTTCCATGGGCTTCCAAAAACCATAATTTCCGATCGTGATGTGAAATTCACATCAGCATTTTGGAAAACATTGTTTGCTGAACTAGGAACTCAACTAAACTTCAGTACAACATACCATCCACAAACTGATGGGAAAACGGAACGAGTAAACCAGATGGTAGAGGATATGTTAAGGGCTTATGTTATGCAACAACCCACAAGGTGGGAAGATTACTTGCATCTGGTAGAGTTCGCATATAATAACTGTTACCATACCTCGACGCAGATGAGCCCATTTGAAGTTATGTACGGACGGAAATGTCGTACACCCACCAGTTGGGGAGGACCGGAAGATAAATTGAGCTTAGGCCCTGAGATGCTGAAAGAAATGGAGGATATGGTAAAGAGGGTACGTGTCAACTTGAAAGCTGCCCAAGATAGTAAAAAGAATTTTGCTGATCGGAAAAGGAGATTTAAGGAATTTCAGGTTGGGGACCATGTGTATATCCAGATTCAAGCCAAAAGAAGTACCTTGCAATGGAGTGGATGTGCCAAACTGGCACCACGATATTGTGGACCCTTCCAAATTTTGGCAAGGGTCGGATCGGTAGCTTATCAGCTGGCCCTGCCAAGTCACATCCGGGTTCATAACGTGTTTCATGTTTCTGTCCTAAAGAAGTATGTGTATGACCCTAAGCATGTGATCCGATGGCAAGAGATTCAGGTGAGTGATTGTTATGATAAATTCCGCAAGAATTGTACATGAAAGGAAAAAACTAATTCACAAAATTGTGTATTGCAAGTCGAGCCGGAAGGAGAAGTTCTGCTCAAACCGCTGAGCATTCTCGATCGGAGAGAAGTGCAGCTACAGAAACGAGTTATTACCCAAGTTAAGGTTCAATGGCGACATTTTGGGCCTGACGAGGCCACTTGGGAAGATGAGGAATTAATTAGAATAACCTATCCAGACCTGTTCGGGTCTGTGAGACATCGAGACAGTGTCCAATCTCAGGGGGAGGAGATGTAATGACCAAACATTTTACGTAAATAAATTACTTATTTACCCCTGTGGTTGAAGATTAAACAAAAATTATCATTTTCTTAAATTGATGGAAATATTATGTGTTAAAAGAAATTGAGTAATATGAATTGCATACTTATGTGTACATGGTAATTTCATATGAAAAGTTATTTTCTATTTATGCTTGATAATAGAAGAAAAACAGTTGCCAGTATACTAAGGGAAAAACCCTAACTGTTTTCTCTTCCCCATAGAAAAGGGGAAAGAGGAAAAGACCCAGGTTGTTGATGGAACAAATGGGGAAAAAGAAAAGGCACTGAGCAAAAGAGCGGAGTGCCACGTCTGGTGAGGACCAGATAGCACAGGCACATTAGTGCTCCCTATTGCTGAGGCTGTGGCTGGCAAAGGATTGCTTGGGGGAGAGACACAATATAGACAACTGGTCTCGTGGCTGGGATGATATCAAGCATTAAACCATTTTCTACAGGTGGTAGGGGTGCAGACGACAGTAACAGGAGATCTAGGTAAGTATCTTCAATTTATAAGACCCGGAAGATTAAATGTTATTGACAGTACTGATATTTCGTTATAGTTACTGTAACATTATTTATAAAATGACTCAGAACCTAGTGTTATTGAAAATATTACTGTTACTGTATAACCTACTCTGTTTATATATAAAGATATATGATAAAAAGAAAAGAGAACTGGTATTGAAAATCTACATATTATCTGCACAAGTATTCTATTCTACATACTGTTAGGTATCATAAAAGGAAGAGAACAGATAACTAAAGACTGCATATATTTAGTTCTGTGCATGAACATATATAATAAAGAAACAGTCAGATAGAAATAAGCATGTATATTATTAGTCCTCTATCCTTGGATCAGTGAGACTGAGATTCATGGAAAAGACAGTAACTATAAGATTATGAATAAAAACAGAATGAACCTAACTGCCAGTGTTCAGATACGAAATAAGAATGCAGATAACTAATGCGGTTCTAGATGCGTAGCACAGAAAACTGTAATCAATAACTGAAAGGTAACCAATGACAGAGAACTCATATTACCAGGCAATACCTGTAAAGCAGGGTACGAATAAATAACACATATAAGACAGAAAAGAGGATAGAAAACTCATGCAGCCGCTAGCATAGGCTGTACTCCTTATCGCAGGTAAAACCCTCTAAGTTGATAACGGTACAAACCCGCTCAGAAAACATATGGGTATTTTGCAATGCAAGAACTATAACATAATATGATCATAGCAAACAATACCGAGACCATGCCCGGTTGCAACCAATGTAGGTTGAGAGGCGGCGGCATGTACAGGTGGATACCACCTGGTAGCGTGAAGCTACAACACAGCGCCAAAATATAAAAACAAGAAATCAATATTTTAGATTAACCACGCAGTGGGTTTTTCATTAAACAATAACAGACAAATAATCAAAGTAAATCGGTGGAACATATGACCACACATCATCATTGACGGAGAGGGATAATGACGGTTCGTGGGCGAGCGACATTATACTTAGCCGTAACCGGCTTTTCCCTAAGCTATAGAACTGATACATAGAGAAAACATGCTAAGAATCTGGTTACCCGTGTAAGAAATTAACCATTATAATGAGCACCATTAGAGACTATTATATGCATGATTATAATATTATACCATGTAATCACAAGAAGGACGATAGTCGTGACAGGAAAGGACTGTCCGCAAAACATAGAAACCCTTACAATTAAACCAGCAACATAGATACGCCATCATTGCCACACGGTGATGCGTAAGTGAACAACCCATGTTCCATTAATCATTAAAAAAACATATATGGTTGAATAATATGTTCAGGAAACTCAAGAATGACCGAAACTGATAAAACTGGGGATAAACCCTTAAATCCAAAATACATTAAGCTGCAGTCACAATGTGACCGAGTCTATCATATACAAGTCAAACGGAAGCTGAATAAACATAACAGGAAATGGATGCCGCTCAGGATTTGAGCTCGACTCATGAGATTTAATCCTTAAAACATCTATAACCCTAAGGGTATCTAACCACTCGGCAACCTGTAACTGGACATCAGATTCCAGATTAAAAACATGGAGCAAAAGGAGAGCCCTGTTGTAAGAGATTTAACTCGTCTTCAACAATAGATCTGGCAATTATCCCTGGCAGGAAAAATAGTATAAGGTCGATTTCATGAGCAGCAACTAATAAAGCATAAAGCATAAAGAGGCTTACCTGTTTAGGTTTGAATGGCAGAAAACCCTGCACCCTCTTCATTCCGGCGATCTCCATGGATCTTACATGTTTATGCCAACATCGATTAACGGATTAATAAAACTATAAGTTACAGTGGAAGAGAAATTGTTATGAAATCAAAGTAATAGTTTACCTGCCTGTCGATGAGCATTCTGGAGGAAGATACCAACGAGCTCTCCACCATCGTCAGATCGTGTGACTGTGGCACACGCATGGACAGAGAAATGAACCAGAAAGGCCTATGACAGACATCGGAGGGAGGAGCCGCTCTCTGGAGCCAGAGCACTGAACAAATGACCCGAAACTTGAGGCTTGAAACCCTAAATACTATGCCGCCAAAACAACCAAACTCTCCACCGTCCGATCGGAAGATGTCATCGAGGCCGTCCATCGCAGTGTCAATCCCGAGAAGGTGGCAGCCGCGTTGTGACATTAAATGTCTCAGCTACCAGAGCAAAATATCTGTGTAGTAAGTGGATGCGTGGACCAAGGGCCAGATGTCACGCACTTACACATTGCAAATTGAATAATCAAGGACGAACAATGGGTCTGTTAACTATATACAAACACGGTTCGGACAACACTTTAGATAAATCAACTAATATATATCAGTCATGTTACCGTGGTAAGGTATGCTACCATGATCATGTATTGGTAGAGTCACGCATGTAATAATTTTTTTTTTATATATGTAACTTTATGTTTAGAAGGTTATGACATATGGTATCAGAGCCCAGATACAGCACTGTGGCCTCTGGGCAAGACAATAATGAATGGATCCTGTGGTAAATGAATTAACAGTTAGTCATTCCATTATTACTCTTGAACGGTTTTCTTTTACAGGAGTGGGTTCTGAGAGCGGAAGACATGAGGAGGGCAGAGAATACGTCCCGACGACCTGTAATAGGACAGGGCGTGACCGGAGCAGAAAATAACCCAGAGTTGTGGGTACAACTTGGAGAAGAAGCTAGAATTACAAATCAAGCCATCCTGGAAACAGTACAAGAGTTGAAGAATGAAATTGCTCGATTACGGGAAGATAATGCTCGATTGACAATAGAGCAAGAAAGGATTTTAAAGAGTTTGTCCGATAGGCAAAACCAGCTACCTGCTAATCCTAGTGCGGAATAGCAAAGGATGTCAGAAGAGCAAAATCATCATATACCCCCTGAAGGATCAGAGGAACAAGAAGAACGCTCGGACAATGCATTCGAACAGCAAACCTCGAAAAGACAGAGGATGGAATTACAAGGGGAATTCCACAAGATTAAGCCACCACATTTTGATGGAGAACATGAGGAAGCAGCTGAAGCATGGTTAATCAATATGAACAAGTATTTCCAGCTTTATGAATACGATCATAATCTGAAAGCACGACTGGCTATCTTCCAGTTGCAAGGAAAGGCTACCTTATGGTGGGAAGAGGTGAAGATCGTAAAAGGGGTTACCGAACAAAACATAATATGGGATAATTTCCAGAAATTCTTTAAGAAAAGATATTTAACTGAACACTTCTATGATGAGAAAGCCAGAGAATTCCATGATCTGCGATTGGGACAACAGACTATGGATGAGTTCATTACCCGTTTTACTTCCCTACTTCGCTACGTGCCATATATAAGGGAAGAAAAGGCGAAGGTGCAGCGATTCGTTAGCAGTTTACCTCCCTACATGCGAGAAAGAATTGAATTTGATAATCCAAAATCGATGGATGAGGTAATCCGTAAGGCTAGAATCTGTTATCATCAAGGCAAACAAAAAGGAGAAACTGCTAATAGGAAGTGGAGTGAGAAGAAGAGTTTCAAAACAGCTGGAAACATCAAAGGAAATCGCAGCAATGGAGTTAAAGGGATTGGCAAGGGAATAAATAAGAGATTTGCGACGAAAACTACACCTAAGTTCAAATCTGCAAACGAGTCCAAGGTCAGCGAACAACAAATCAGGTTGGATACTGAAGGAACAACAAGACCTCCTGTGCAGTGTTGGGGTTGTGGGGGACCTCACTATATTAAAAATTGCCCACAGGGAAAGGGGACTGAACAGTTGTCCCAAATTCATGAAGCCTCAACCGTTGGCGAAGTGGGTCGAAGCGTACCCAGAATCAATGCAGCTTTGGAGGATCGACAGGCAGAGTACCAGCCAACCATGGTCGAATTCGAAGGTAAAATTTTAAACCTTACCATATCTGTTTTGATTGATCCTAGGGCCACGCTAAGTTATGTGAACCCAAAAGTAGTAGAACGTTGTAATTTACAGTCTGTTAAATTTAAAAATCCTTGGTTAGTGCAATTGGATACTGGAGCCAAGCGACGGGTAACAACCAAGATCAACGATTGCTCTTTCACTATAGCAGACCAGCCAATAACAGCTAACCTGAAAATACTTCCTCTGGGTTCTTATGACATTCTAATTGGAATGGACTGGTTGGAAAAACATTTGTCATTAGTTGATTGTAAAACCAAAATTATTTATTACAGAGATCAACAAGGGAACAACAAAGAAATGCAGGGAATTAAGCGACCAGTTCAGGTTCGACCAATAACTGCAAATCAATTGGTAAAATGTGTAAGGAAAGGCTGTCAAGTATACGCCATTCAAGTGGGTTATGCGAATTCTAAGGATAAGACAGCATCCTTGGATAATATTCCAGTAATACAAGAATTTGCATATGTGTTTCCGGAGGAGATCCCAGGGCTGCCGCCACGAAGAAACATAGACTTTACTATAGAGTTGGTACCAGGGGCTACACCAGTGTCATGAGCACCCTACAGGATGAGTGTACCTGAGTTGACAGAATTAAAAATGCAGTTGCAAGAATTACTGGAGAAGAACTACATCCGTCCCAGTGTGTCTCCATGGGGAGCCCCGGTGTTATTTGTTAAGAAGAAAGACGGAACCCTCCGGATGTGTATTGATTACAGACAATTGAATAAGTTGACTATTAAAAACAAGTATCCCCTTCCCCGGATAGATGAATTGTCGACCAAGTGAAAGGCGCGACCGTGTTCTCTAAGATCGACTTACGGTCGGGTTACCATCAGATCAGGATTAAAGATGAAGACATTGCGAAAACAGCTTTTAGGACCAGGTATGGGCACTATGAATTTGTGGTTCTACCATTCGGGCTCACCAATGCCCCGGCAACCTTCATGTGTCTAATGAACGGCATTTTCCATCCTTATTTGGATCAGTTCGTGCTGATATTTATTGACGATATCTTGATTTATTCACGCACCATCGAAGAACATCATGAACATCTTCGAATAGTATTACAGACCCTTCGGGAACATCAACTGTATGCTAAATTTAGTAAGTGTAACTTCTTCAAGGAAGAAATTCAGTATTTGGGTCACGTAATCACAAAGGATGGAATTGCGGTAGATCCGGAAAAGATAAAAGCTATAATGGAATGGCCAGTCCCCAAGGATGTAGCAGATGTCCGATCTTTTATGGGATTGGCAGGGTATTATAGGAGATTCGTGGAAGGTTTCTCTAAGGTGGCATTTCCCATTACCTCACTGCAGAAGAAAGGGAAACTGTTTCATTGGACCCCGAATTGCCAGAAAAGTTTTGAGCGATTGAAGCATCTGCTCACCATGGCACCTATTCTGAGTATAGCGGATCCTAATAAGGATTACGTAGTATGTACGGATGCCAGCAAAGAAGGATTGGGAGGGGTCTTGATGCAAGAAGGAAGGGTAATAGCTTACGAGTCTTGAAAACTAAAAGAAAATGAGCAGAAATATTCTGCTTATGACTTGGAGTTGGCTACCGTTATACATGCCCTGAAGATGTGGCCGCATTATCTCTTGGGCAGGAAATTTTTGTTGCATACCGACCACCATAGCTTGACCAATTATTTCAGCCAGCCTACCTTAAACGCTAGGCAAGCAAGGTGGGTGGACTTTCTAAAGGTTTTGACTTTGATATAAAACACTTGCAAGGGAAGGAAAATAAGGTAGCAGACGCTTTGAGTCGAAAGGTACAAAATTTGTATGAAGTTTCCATTAGTGGGTGGAAAAGCCCCTTCCTAGAGATGATAAAGGAAATTGCAGATCAAGATACTGAATATCAGCAATTAAAATTACAAATACAACAGTCTGCTAGAGAAAATAGCCAACAAGAATATGAATTAGATGACGCTGGAAGAATTTATTTCCAGAAACGGTTGTATGTGCCAAATCAAAGCAGAATCAGAAACCTGATTATGGATGAATTTCATGTTAGTCATTACGCAGGTCATCCGGGTTATCAAAAGATGATAACAACAATCCGGAAAGAGTATTTCTGGCCAGGAATGAAGAAAAACATTGTTGAATACCTGTCGTGATGCCTAGAATGTCAGCAGATTAAAGCAGAACATTAGCACCCAGCAGGATTGTTACAACCACTGCCAGTTCCAGAATGGAAGTGGGAAATCATCTCCATGGATTTCATTACGGGGTTACCCAAGACAAAAAGAAATAATGACTCCATTTTCGTGGTAGTGGACAAGCTGAGTAAGGCTGCACATTTCATACCGGTGCAATCCACATATAGAGCTGCACAGATTGCTCATATTTTTATGCAGAATGTATTGAAGTTACATGGGCTTCCAAAAACCATAATTTCCGATCGTGATGTGAAATTCACATCAGCATTTTGGAAAACATTGTTTGCTGAACTAGGAACTCAACTAAACTTCTGTACAACATACCATCCACAAACTGATGGGCAAACGGAATGAGTAAACCAGATGGTAGAGGATATGTTAAGGGCTTATGTTATGCAACAACCCACAAGGTGGGAAGATTACTTGCATCTGGTAGAGTTCGCATATAATAACGGTTACCATACCTCGAGGCAGATGAGCCCGTTTGAATTTATGTACAGACGGAAATGTCGTACACCCACCAGTTGGGGAGGACCAGAAGATAAATTGAGCTTAGGCCCTGAGATGCTGAAAGAAATGGAGGATATCGTAAAGAGGGTACGTGTCAACTTGAAAGCTGCCCAAGATAGGCAAAAGAATTTTGCTGATCGAAAAAGGAGATTTAAGGAATTTCAGGTTGGGGACCATGTGTATATCCGGATTCAAGCCAAAAGAAGTACCTTGCAGTGGAGTGGATGTGCCAAACTGGCACCACGATATTGTGGACCCTTCCAAATTTTGGCAAGGGTCGGACCGGTAGCTTATCAGCTGGCCCTACCAAGTCACATCCGGGTTCATAACGTGTTTCATGTTTCTGTCCTAAAGAAGTATGCGTATGACCCTAAGCATGTGATCCGATGGCAAGAGATTCAGGTGGGTGATTGTTATGATAAATTCCGCAAGAATTGTACATGAAAGGAAAAAACTAATTCACAAAATTGTGTATTGCAGGTCGAGCCGGAAGGAGAAGTTCTGGTCGAACCGCTGAGCATTCTCGACCGGAGAGAAGTGCAGCTGCGGAAACGAGTTATTACCCAAGTTAAGGTTCAATCGCGACATTTTGGGCCTGACGAGGCCACTTGGGAAGATGAGGAATTAATGAGAAGAACCTATCCAGACCTATTTGGGTCTGTGAGACACCGAGACGGTGTTCAATATCATGGGGAGGAGATGTAATGACCAAACATTTTACGTAAATAAATTACTTATTTACCCCTGTGGTTGAAGATTAAACAGAAATTATCATTTTCTTAAATTGATGGAAATATTATGTGTTAAAAGAAATTGAGTAATATGAATTTCATACTTATGTGTACATGGTAATTTCATATGAAAAGTTATTTTCTCTTTATGCTTGAGAATAGAAGAAAAATAGTTGCCAGTATACTAAGGGAAAAACCCTAACTGTTTTCTCTTCCCCATAGAAAAGGGGAAAGAGGAAAAGACCCGGGTTGTTGATGGAACAAACGGGGAAAAAGAAAAGGCACTGAGCGAAAGAGCGAAGTGCTACGTCTGGTGAGGACCAGATACCACAGGCACATTAGTGCTCCCTATTGCTGAGGCTATGGCCGGCAAAAGATTGCTTGGGGGAGAGACGCAGTACAGACAACTGGTCTCGTGGCTGGGAGGATATCAAGCATTAAACCAGTTTCTACAGGTGGTAGGGGTGCAGACGACAGTAACAGGAGATCTAGGTAAGTATCTTCAATTTATAAGACCCGGAAGATTAAATGTTATTGACAATACTGATATTTCATTATAGTTACTGTAACATTATTTATAAAAGGACTCAGAACCTGGTGTTATTGAAAATATTACTGTTACTGTATAACCTACTCTGTTTATATATAAAGATATATGATAAAAAGAAAAGAGAACTGGTATTGAAAATCTACATATTATCTGCACAAGTATTCTATTCTACATACTGTTAGGTATCATAAAAGGAAGAGAACAGATAACTAAAGACTGCATATATTTAGTTCTGTGCATGAACATATATAATAAAGAAACAGTCGGATAGAAATAAGCATGTATATTATTAGTCCTCTAACCTTGGATCAGTGAGACTGAGATTCATGGAAAAGATAGTAACTATAAGATTATGAATAAAAACAGAAAGAACCTAACTGCCAGTGTTCAGATACGAAATAAGAATGCAGATAACTAATGCGGTTCTAGATGCGTAGCACAGAAAACTGTAATCAATAACTGAAAGGTAACCAATGACAGAGAACTCGTATTACCAGGGAATACCTGTATTGCAGGGTACGAATAAATAACACATATAAGACAGAAAAGAGGATAGAAAACTCATGCAACCGCTAGCATAGGCTGTACTGCTTATCGCAGGTAAAACCCTCTAAGTTGATAACGGTACAAACCCGCTCAGAACACATATGGGTATTTTGCAATGCAAGAACTATAACATAATATGATCATAGCAAACAATACCGAGACCATGCCCGGTTGCAACCAATGTAGGTTGAGAGGCGGCGGCATGTACAGGTGGATACCACCTGGTAGCGTGAAGCTACAGCACAGCGCCAAAATATAAAAACAAGAAATCAATATTTTAGATTAACCACGCAGTGGGTTTTTCATTAAACAATAACAAACAAATAATCAAAGTAAATCGCTGGAACATATGACCACGCATCATCATTGACGGAGAGGGATAATGACGGTTCGCGGGCGAGCGACATCATACTTAGCCGTAACCGGCTTTTCCCTAAGCTATAGAACTGATACATAGAGAAAAGATGCTAAGAATCTGGTTACCCGTGTAAGAAATTAACCATTATAATGAGCACCATTAGACACTATTATATGCATGATTATAATATTATACCATGTAATGACAAGAAGGACGACAGTCGTGACAGGAAAGGACTGTCCGCAAAACATAGAAACCCTTACAATTAAACCAGCAACATAGATACGCCATCATTGCCACACGGTGATGCGTAAGTGAACAATCCATGTTCCATTAATCATTAAAAAAACATATATGGTCGAATAATATGTTCAGGAAACCCAAGAATGACCGAAACTGATAAAACTGGGGATAAACCCTTAAATCCAAAATACATTAAGCTGCAGTCACAATGTGACCGAGTCTATCATATACAAGTCAAACGGAAGCTGAATAAACATAACAGGAAACGGATGCCGCTCAAGATTTGAGCTCGACTCATGAGATTTAATACTTAAAACATCTATAACCCTAAGGGTATCTAACCACTCGGCAACCTGTAACTAGACATCAGATTCCAGATTAAAAACATGGAGCAAAAGGAGAGCCCTGTCGTAAGAGATTTAACTCGTCTTCAACAATAGATTTGGTAATTATCCCTGGCAGGAAAAATAGTATAAGGTCGATTTCATGAGCAGCAACTAATAAAGCATACAGCGGAAAGAGGCTTACCTGTTTAGGTTTGAATGGCAGAAAACCCTGCACCCTCTTCATTCCCGTGACCTCCATGGATCTTACATGTTTCTGCCAACATCGATTAACGGATTAATAAAACTATAAGTTACAGTGGAAGAGAAATTGTTATGAAATCAAAGTAATAGTTTACCTGCCTGTCGATGAGCATTCTGGAGGAAGATACCAACGAGCTCTCCACCATCGTCAGATCGTGTGACTGTGGCACACGCATGGACAGAGAAATGAACCAGAAAGGCCTATGACAGACACCGGAGGGAGGAGCCGCTCTCTGGAGCCAGAGCACTGAACAAATGATCCGAAACTTCAGGCTTGAAACCCTAAATACTATGCCGCCAAAACAACCAAACTCTCCACCGTCCGATCGGAAGATCTCATCGAGGCTGTCCATCAGAGTGTCAATCCCGAGAAGGTGGCAGCCGCGTTGTGACATTAAATGTCTCAGCTACTAGAGCAAAATATCTGTGTAGTAAGTGGATGCGTGGACCGAGGGCCAGATGTCACGCACTTACACATTGCAAATTGAATAATCAAGGACGAACAATGGGTCCGTTAACTATATACAAACACGATTCGGACAGCACTTTAGATAAATCAACTAATATATATCAGTCATGTTACCGTGGTAAGGTATGCTACCATGATCATGTATCGGTAGAGTCAGGCATGTAATAAATTTATTTTATATATGTAACTTTAAGTTTGCTATCATTTAATTTATATGATCATCCTAATTTAATTATAATTAACTCAACACACTTTTCAATACTAAAATCATAGAACCATACATGTTTATAATTCACAGATTGGATTTCCTACAAAACCATGCTGCAATTTAAAGAAGACAAACTCACCACTTA
>APFE031736254.1:101921-117114 GCA_000404065.3 Pinus taeda
ATTTGACTTATTTCCAAAAATAATAATAATAATAAAAATAGTAATAATATTAAAATAATTTGACCTGGGTCCTAAGGTCAAAATTAGCCATTATCAATTTAGCCGTTGGAGTCTCTGCTCAGACTATTTAACATGCTAAGGTGGATCTGTTTCTTCAACTTGTCCTGACGATGAACCACACTAGTTGGTTCGAAACTCGTCGACAAATGTCTGTCTACATGTGATTTACCCCGAAGTTATTCTTTCAACTAATATATTTATTCTTTTAATAATAATAATATAATTAAAAAATAAAATAATAATTTAGTTATGTTTTATGATATTGTAATTTTGATATGTTTATCAATGTTTACCAATCGTTTAATTTATATGATCATCCTAATTTAATTATAATTAACTAAACACACTTTTCAATACTAAAATCATAGAACCATACATCTTTATAATTCACGGACTCGTTTAATTTATAATGATCATCCGAATTTAATTATAATTAACTAAACACAATTTTCAATACTAAAATCATAGAACCATACAACTTTATAATTCACAGACTTGATTAACTATGGAACCATGGTGCAATTTGAATAAAACAAAAAATTCCCATCAATTTCTTGTTTTAGTATTTCTATATTGTATTCTTTCATGTGGGCATCATCTTAAATTAACCTTTTATTTCCTAAAGAAATTTACTTGTATTTTTATTTCCCTCTTAATTTATCATAAATTAATTAATTATAGTAAATATCATATCAAGACATATAATATTAGGTATTTGGTATTTGTTGAGGCCATACATTTTGACGAGGTGCGTGTTTAGGTCATACATATTGAATCAGGTGGCAGACCATTCAATTTTTCATCGTAGTCATCCAAAGATTTGGAAACCAAAGATTCCAATGACACTAAGGGGAAGAACAATTCGAAGGGGAAGAAATCAACGATTGTTCAGAAGGAAAGACCGACCTGTCCTCATTTCCAGAGAATCGGTCATGATGAATTGAAGTGCTAGAAACTTTATCTAGAAATTAAGCCCAAAAGGTTCCTTAAGGAGAAGAATAAAAAGAAAGCAATTGCAGTAGTCCAGCAAGATCTAGGTTTAGATTCAGGTGATGAAAGGAGGATAACCATCATGGTTATGATAGGTAAAACCTCCAACATTAGTTCAAGATCGAAAACTATTGCATATTCATCTAACATAAATCCTCCACATGAGGATAAGAGAGTTGATTTGTTTAACATAAGGATAACTTCTAAGCATACAAAGATAGATACAATGTTTGAGAGTGGATCATAGGCAAATCTAATCTCTGAATATTTAGTTAAAAGTTTGCGTTTGGAAAGACAAAATCATCGAAGACCTTACCCATTAGGATGGCTAATCAATGGAAACATCATGTAATAAATGAAGAAAAAGTGATTCAAAAAAATCAACATCTAAATCAATACTTTCAAAGACAAACTAAGTTGCAGCAAATTCACTTAGTAAATAGGAAGTAGAAAAGTATGTCAATTCAAGTAGCTAGCTTGATATCAAGTATATATTTGATTGTCTCCATCATTATGAAAAATAGATTGCTTATACATATTGACAGTATTAAACATCATCCAGTAGAGACTATTTTCAAATATTGTGAATCACTAACTCATGGTTCTTAGTGGAAAGAAATCAATTTCCATGTTGATAACAGGTTGCTTTCACATCATCGTAAGTTGTTCATACCGCATGTGGATGAAACAGGTCACTCACTCAAAACGTTCCATGGTAAACATCATCACAATCATCATTTGCAAGTGATTGATCAAATGTATTGGTATATCGTCAGGTCAAGGTGGAAAGAGAGGGAGTTCTGCCCTCATCAACTAATTTTTTAGTCAAACTTTTGTGGGCCAAAAGCTTTCAA
This sequence comes from Pinus taeda, assembly GCA_000404065.3. Lineage (NCBI taxonomy): Eukaryota > Viridiplantae > Streptophyta > Pinopsida > Pinales > Pinaceae > Pinus > Pinus taeda. The sequence continues at coordinate 103,826 of APFE031736254.1, forward strand.
GTGGAGAGGAAGTATCGAGGAGAATTCCATTGATTCAGTTGCACAAGTGTTCAAGTGTCATCGTCAGTATTTAGTGTTGTCGTCAATTCTGTTAAGATTCGACATTTTGACAATCTTGGTTATGGATTAGGTTGTTCACGTAATGTTTATGGTATATATGGCGTTGAGTGGATATGGGTTTGCACCTAGCTGTCGACTTGTGTCCATCAGCAGTTCTGCTAGGATTGGTCGATAACATGTGTCGTGTCATTGCCTCACAGATTGATCATCATTATGGGTTGTCATCCACTTTGCGGGGTTTGATATGATTTGTCGACATAGCTTATCATCCTATGATATTGGTACAAATGTCAGTTTTTGATGAAGAAAATGTACATAGGTTATTTTGTGAAACCTAAACCTAATACAAACCATGCTAAAAACCTAAACCCTAAGTGCATTAACCTAACACCTAAGCCCTAAACCATTTATCAAAGCCTAATTCTATACCTAATGAATCATTTCCTAAGTCTAAACCCGTAAACCTATGAGCATATAACTCTCATACTATATTCATATGTTAACACATTGTAAAACAAATATAAAACCAATACCACAGGCCTTGATTGCAACCACGTCAGAGGTTAGCTACCAGATGTAACCACTTGGCAGTTGTCACATACAGGTGGTTAACGAAGCCATCACTGGAACTATCGGGATAGCTGACAGATGTCAGGTCGCGGTTATACTGCACCATTCACATGCAGGCGGTCAATCTCCTCAGACCGGTTAGTAAATCACGACCAGTCTTGTGGCTATTATAAAATTATTTATGGTTCTTTTTTTGAAGTTGTTAAGACAACTAATGCGATGGTCAATAAACCTAGCCGAGGTGTCATGGAACCACAAGATCAAGTTTTAAAACTCAACCTGAGGCAACCAAATTCACCCTGAATTCAACCAAGGAGGTTTTCATGAACCTAGAGGCTTGTAAAAGGTGAAGTTTTCCTTCATTGATGATAAGAGTGGTTTTTTGACTTTTTGCTGGCACATTCTTGAGGTCGTAGGCAGTCATGTTCTTGGTGTTATAGGAGCATCCAATGTGAGAATTAGAATCCGTAAGATGCGTTGGAAAGCTGGTTCACAGGGATATCTGATGACAGTGATAAGAGGTGCCTAGGTTCACATTAAAACTGATCAAATCTCTATGTAACCAATACATTCTTTTCATTCCTAGTAAAAACGGTCCCCCATCTTGAAAGTGGAAATGGAGATGTAGGCCATCAGGGATGAACTCCGTCATCAATCTTGATGTCTGGTATCACTGTGTTTTTACTGTTTCACTTTTTTATGTATCTTTATTATGTTTAATCAACTGTCGTAAAGTCGTCTTCTCAAGCAGATTTCCTCGATTTCCACACTATCAGCTAACATTCAAATCATTAATTGTCAATCAATTCTACATTAGCTTTAGTTTATGATCATTTCAGATCAATTAAGTAGGCATGGGGTTTAAAATTTGACTAGCTCAATCTCATTCTCTTAAACATGCCCAATTAGGAACTGGCAAAGGCCATGAAAATCACAATCTACTAATTTCATATTGAGCTCTCGTGGCCTCATGTATCTTTCTACGCCAGGCTTTGGCCTTGAAATGACTTTCTAAACTATAAGAAAATGCATATAAAGGTTTATCTTTTTGAAAGAAAACTTCTGCTTCAGGAACTTCAACTCTCCATTCATCTAAAAAGTAATGAAAACTAAAAGCAAATTTTGAATAAAACATCTGCGTACATCTCGAGATCGTTCCTTCCAACTACCTTCACCTAGGATAATCGAAATGTTGAACATTCTCCAATCATCTAACATATAATCCAAAGGTTCAATGTGATAACAGATGGACATGAGGGAAGTTATTTTCAAAGGGGATTATGGTATACATATAGAGAAGGGAAGTTATTATGTAACTATTGATCTCATTGTCCCCTTGCACTTTCCTACTTTCCATTGCCTTCTTTCTCCAAATCCATTGTGCTCCAAGAAAACTCTAAGTGTGGAAGAGTGTGAGAGAGAAAGAAATATAAGGGAGCTCCAAGCTAAATATGGCAAAAATCTAACATTGAAAAATGACATGAACTGATCCTCAAAAGCCGATTTATAATTAAGGCCTCTATTTTCCCCATTTTCCTCTATTTTTCCTTAAATTTCATTCTCATGAAAATATGTGACCTTTCACCTTTCTTTTCTCCTATTTTCCATTATTTTCATAAATAAATGTCAATAAGTGCCTCTTTTCCTTTACCATTTCCTTTTCCAATTTGTTTTAGCCATAATAAACCAAATAAATACCTAGGATTGTTTTGCCAATATTCGCCTTGGGATATGTGTCCCATGACCTTGGTCTTATTTTTTCCTTTATTAACTTTATTATGTGTATTTTTATCCAGGGTTATTACATAACACTCCCCCTTAGGGGAACACGATCCTTGTTGTTTAATGACACCTATAACCAGTAAGACCACTAAAAACTGAAACATACTACCCATAGAGATTTATAACCCAATTCATTAGAGTATTTATAATGACTTCTTAATGAAAACATGACAACCATACTAGATCTTTATAACACAACTCATTACAATACATACAATCAGAACCACATATACTCATGAACATTTTCTTCAACTAGCAAGTAATCATACTTTCTATGGAGCTTTAACCACAAATCGATAGAGTATTTACAATAATATAAACATATATACATATGTACATTTACTTAAGAAAAAAATAAAAGGATATGGTGCCCATATAACCAACAAGGGAATCTATAGGCTCACACCTCCACTCTCAAAGTAGTACTAGGATTCACCTCCTTCTTAGGAAGTCTAGAATCCACTGCCAAAGACAAACCTACACCCATTGTCCAGTGCTAAAATCGCATGCCACTTGTCTTCTCAATGAACAACTACTAGCTAATTATTCTAGGGGAAACCCTTGTTGGGAAAAATACTCAGGGGTTGGGGGTGAATCAGTATTTTAAAACTCGCTTAAACCTTTCAATTTCTTAATTAGATTTCTGTATGCTCATTAAGTAAAACATTGTATGTACGCACCAACGAAGAAGGACAACTACATATATTCAATTAACTAACTATTCATATATTTTTCCATTTGTTCTACTTTAACGAGTGTATCATCACTTCATTAACATTTAATTAAAAAGTATCCATCAGAAGTAAAAACAAAATAAACCATCATACATAATCATCATAGCAACACATGAGGAGACCATAATTTTTAGGTGGAAACTCAATGTGTATAAACCATCATTATTGTTCTCTTTGTCTTCATCCTTTATTATAAATGAAAAAATCTTACAATCTTGTACTGGCACATACTAATACCAGTACGCAATCACACACCTACACAAGGATACAATATTCTCTCATTCTCCAACACCCACTAGAAGGGAAATCCAATCCCCTGATCTCATTTACCGGTACCCACCATAAGAAAGCTCCAACCCCCTAATCATATTTACCAACTACCAGTTCATATTGATTTATCTTCTTCTTGTTCATATTGTTTTGATCGATCTATTGGCTTCCACTATTTGAAAGTAGAAGTAGATTCTTCTCATGTGCTTTAGTACATTGCATGAGCTTGTGAATCTACAATATTTTCTATAGTTAACATAGGTTTTGATATTGTTCTCATCTAGAAGGCATGATATCCTTGTCTTGCAGATCACGTAGTTGGATGCACCGTCGAACTCATCCTAATCTCGTAGCCCATGAGCTGCCATGTTTGCCAGTGAAATGTCAAATTGCCTCCTCTCTCCTTTTCATTGCTACTGGGCTGTCCTATGGTCCCCATGTTGGAGTTAGTAGATCTTGGGCTCCCTCGTGCTACTTAGCAAATGAGAATTCAGATTTCTTGGCTGGAAGTCCTTTGAGGACGAAGTCACTTACGTGTGTCTTCTTCTCACCCCACTGACGCTATTTTAACAATAGCTACTACAAAATATTTGCGTCCTAGTTGAAGATATGCTCTACAAGAAAACGTATGCTGCTCACTTCTACCTCTTGAAAGCTTTGATTTGGAGATAAATTTCTCAATCAACTCACTCTGAAAAATCAAATTCTCCTCAAAACTTTGACCTCCTTAGCCCAAGAACTGCGCTGCCTCTGGGGTTTCGAATTGATACCTCTGCAGTAGTTTCGAATTCCTCTTCCTTTCTTCTTTGATCTCTTCTGATCACGATTTGTTTCGTTATACCATGTGAAGATTTAGTTAGTTTATTCCTGCTACAACAACTAATGTTAATTCTTCTTATTGTTAATTCGATTAAACAATTTACTTGTTGTGTGCTACAACAAATATTGAATTAAATACACTACAACATACACAAAAACAAACGGTGGAAACTAAATACAAGACAGATGATAAATAATTATCACACACATGTACACAATTATTTTTGGGAAAATGTCCCCGGAAAAACTTAGTGTGGGAAAAATAGTGCAGTAACTAAGGGTTTGCATGATTAAGGAGTAGTAATCTAAGTACAAATCTATGGATGCTTTAGAACTAACAATCCATGTAGAGAAAACATATGAAAAACATCTAGTGAGAAACTTCCCACTTCCATTGGTAATCTGACACTAACCTTAGCTCAAGATGCCCTGCCCCTTGCTGCCTCTGTGCTGCCTTTTCATCAGCTTAATCAGTTTTGTGTCAGCCTGCTGGGACAAGTGTAGCTCTCTCGCTCTACTCGTGATTAGCTTCTACTTTGGGAAATATATCTTTTGGCTCTCCAGGCTCCCACTCTATCTTCTTCCTCTAAAACTCGACTTTTCCTCATTAAATAAGAATCTCCCTCTAAAGGTATGCACTGCCTCTCTTCACTGTGTCAACATTTCTATGGAGTACATTCTGTCTCTACTATGCACTCCTCAGATATGGAAAAACTTTCTTCCAAATACTATCTCTGCCTCTCACTACAAGAAACCACTTCGAATCTCTCTTTGGTAACTGTTGCGTCACTCCCTTCAGAAATTTTATCTCTGATATCTTACTCGATGTTCTCTCCAACTTCTGAGTAAGCCTGCTCTTATAATCATTCAGTTGAGAAATAATGACCCAGATTAGATTCTAATCAATAGCTCAAATAATTTTTGATTGATCCTCGTCTTCTTCTTGAAGTTTATCCCATAGATTGATTAATACCTTTTAATTATTTTAATTTCCTAAGCTTAGACTTAGGGACACATTAAAAATAATTAATTATTTTAATAAAACTATCTCGAGGTGGAATTTCCCAAAATGATTTCTACGTATTATGGAATACATGTTCCCAAGCCTCCCTACAATTTTTGAAGCTTACAGCACATCGGATACTATCAGAATTTACACCTTTATAAGTCATGCTAGCCACATATTTTAGGATAAAAAGTGAATATCATCATGTTTATATTCATATCATCACTAAGTTTGAAATCGTCCTTTTTACAAAGAGTGGTATGCATTACATCTACAATTTAGCATGGAAATTAGAGAACCAATCACATATAGGAATCTTCCATTCCTGTCATTTGAAATTGTGATGTCAACACATTCATACAAAGCACAACCATCATCAATATGGGTAGTAAAACTCAAAACAACGTAGATATTTTTCAAATTGGGGTGCATTACTAAACATTAAAACCCACTATTCACATTAAGAAGTTGTGTTTTGAGAAAGATACAAGTTCCTTTTATTCCATTTTATTTCTAATGATAGACTAGTCAATTGTAGTCATAGGTCGTTATGGTTAATTTCTAGTGAGTATTCTAAGTGAGCGATGAGTCATTCCTTAAAAAAATACTCATTTTACTCTCTAATATTTAGTTTTGAGCTATTTCAACTAATGTATTTCAGAATCATATATTTGGAGAGCATTTTCTAGGCAATGTAAGGAAATGTCACCTGATAAATAGGTTTAGATGTTTCTAAATTTACATTGTTATCATATTAATATAAATATGTCCCAAAAGTAAAAATAATATTACACGTTTTAATGAATTCAATGATTAAGAAATAGAGTAAATTAGAAAAATAAAAGCATTTGTTACCACTTTATGTATACATTTATTTCATTCTTCCTTCTCAAAATCTATAGCTATATTCAAATGACAAATCTTTGATGGCGAACATTATTAGATATAGGAAGAATGAGATCTCATACAATAGATATGATGTAATAACTTATTATAATAAGGTTGTTAGGTATGAATTCTCTCAATTTTCCTATATGACCATAGTCATTACTAAGAATTTTGTTGAACAACATGGCAAGTAGTCCAAATCATACCTATGAGTTACTTGTTTCATTTGAAGCACATGTCGTTTATTCTAGAAAAAGTTACAATGAGAAACAAAAAAAAGAACAAAAATATTTAAGGATGAACATGCAATACTATGAAGCATTTTGTTCATATCTTAGAGATGATTCATGACTAAATTTACATGCATGCCATGTATAGTTCTTTTATGATATAGGAATGAGTTAAGAAATATATATTATTTATTATATATATATATTATTTAAACACCAGTTTTAGAAATATAATGGCCAAAATTAATTTTGAAATTAAGTTTCATTTGTATCTTTGGATGGGTATTCAATTATTACAGGTAAAAACATTATGAGAGATGTTAAATTTTTAATCATTAATTGACATGCCTTGACCTCAAACCATGTCTTTATATTTAATCCTTAAAAGCAACTTTTATCACATCATGATGAGAACAAATCATTTAAAAAGTTGTAAACACTATTTATATCCTAGGAATTAATAAATGATTTCACAATTTTTCCATAAAATAATGAATTTTTGATAAGTTAGTTATCAACCTAAAGGAGAAAATAATATATTAATTAAATTTTAAAAAATACTATTTTTAAGTTTCATAAAGCTTTATAATATGTAATACTATTGTGTTTATCACCACTAATAATATAAATGTAATATAAATGTGTTCAAATACTATTCGGATAAAAGAGACATTCATATTACACGCATAAATAACTAACTATAACCATTATTTTAAAACTTATACCAACAAGGTTCACAAAATTTTATTGAGATTGAGATAAGAGAAATGTTTTGCCAAATGATTACATTACATGAATGCCATTTATTTATTTACTTGCTAGGAGGCGATGAGAACCTAAGGTAATATGAGACCAGCGAGATTAAGCATGCGGGATAGGACGAAGGCGATGGGCATGGGGAGGTGGAGATGGAGGGCAGTGAGAATGAGGGGGCACAGGGTAGCCCGGCTTGTGGCACCCGGATGCAGCCTTTGTCGACCCTTCTGCCAATCTTCCAGAACCTACTTCTTCGTTAGACTGAGCGGCAGCAGCTTCAGCTTCGCCTCCAGCGTGTGTCACAAGAATCGTCGAAGTTAACAACACAACCGCGCCATTTCCGTCTTCTTGGATTTCATGGCCATTTCCGTCTTCTATGACAGAATCGATAATAGAAAAAGGAATTGCGAATTGCCTTTTGGAATTGTAGTGCGATGGATGGATCTTACTTATAGACAACACACCGGCATGGCATGGAGGGTTTACAATCGGTCGAAGGAATTCAGTGAAACTCAACGCGACTTTCTCACTCTCCGTTACGGTCAACATCTACTTGTGCGTGACACTTGTTTTGCACAATCACCCCATCTCTCAAATCTGTTACATGAATCCCCAGTATTTGATTTTGCGTGTTAATCTTTGATTTTGCGTGTTTATCCAATTTCTTAACTCGCTTTCTTATCCAATGTTGTTTTTGTGTTTTTCTTACTCTCCCCACATACCTAATTTTTTTTGTTTTTTAATTCCTTTTAAAATACTATTGAGATTTATCTATTTATTTATTATTCATTATATCTTATAGTTAATTTTTAATGATTAAATGCTATTATTATTATCTATTACTTAATAAATGTTTTTTATAGGTAAGCACCCATGGGGATTTGAACTTGAACGAGTAACCTATCACAAGGAGTGCCTTAACAGTGCACCCATTCAAGGTCAATCCAAAGCCCTATGGGCTTATCACTTAATATACATTATTTTAATTATGTTGGTTCAAGTCTATATTTCTAAAAAATATCAATTCGAATCAATGGTAAATTTCATAATACATGTCTTATACAAAGGTACAACAATGGTATATTATACATGTCTTCATCAAAGGTACGACAATGTTCATTAGTGATATGCTTCTAAGCCAAAAACATCGAACCCCCAAAGAAGCCATTTATTTAAACGTTTCCGGGACTATTTCCGAAACCTTGTATATAGGGGTATTGTCTTTTTGCAATCAACTTACCATTTAAGTTTTTAAATGCATTCATGTTTTTCCACATAGAAGGATTAACTTGAGTATCTAATATCTCTTGGTCCGCTTCTACCAAAGCCCGTTTTTTTGCATAATGCTAGTTACATAAACAATTTGAAGATATTTAGTAATATAAAAAGGGATTCTATACTTTATAAAGGAAGCAAGTGTCAAAACAACCATCAATGCAAACTACATTACTATATGAGGGAGGAACAAATATTGGTAATATGCTATTACAATATACCTGACGAAATGAAAAAATTGTTTTGCAGCAATTTGCAATGAGAACATTGTATGGTATGTTGTTATGTTGAATACAAATGCAAGCACTACCAATAACATCAGAGAGATCCTCCAAAGTGTTACCCCCTTAAAAAACGAGGCCCCTCATAGGATAGTCAAGAAGCTCCAATATATTGTCCCCACCTTCTCAGACTTCCATGATACTCCTTTTGTCGGTGCAGGAAAGAACGTTAAGATAATAATCATTCCACATTGATTCATTACATCAAATTGTACAGTTTTAGGATATCACAGTTGTAATCATATATGTACAGTTCAAAATAAGTTATTGAATAAAAAAAATTAAAACAATGAATTATTTAACCTTTTATTTATGTTCAAAAGTTGCACCAAAACAGTTTCAATGTGTAAAGAGTCACATGTTGCAACTAAAATAGTGTACTTAAGTGGAAATGTAGATGGTTTATAGTTGCAAAAGATCCGAAGCTATTGTAACCAAGACGAAAAATTGGATTTCCAGCCTCGAAAACCAAAAGTAATGGTAAGGATAAACTATCATGGTAAATACATTGGGGAAAGCATTCCAATACTCTAGGCATAGTTACCACATGCCCTTATTTAATTGGATTCACCTGTAGTATAGAAAAGAATAACATTAGAAGTGCATTAATGAACAATAAAAAAAACCCAGACACTGCATGAAAAGGTGTTGTCATAATCGTTATTTCTAATTAAATTTATGGAACACACATTTGGATTGTCAAAGCCATGAAGCGTCTCTTTCCGCCCTACTTTGGTGAAGTTGAACTTACTGGGGTCGAACCCCTACAAGACCACCTACAGTTGAAATTCATTAGGAAATTTCTTAACATGATGTCCTTCATTCAGTTGAGCGATGAAACCATATTCATCTGGGTTGATCTACAATTTATTACCCCCACATAGTCTGCGGATAGAATCCATGTTAAAGTGTGTCCTTAGAAACATCACCCCAAAAGGCATAACCAAATTAATGTATGTTCAACAGGAAATTTCAAGAATTTGCATCACATTTTGCATCAAATTTATATGTTCCTACAATTTTCCATACTTTCAATGCTTTTAAGGGATGCAATATTTTTAGCATGTCTTAGGTTCCTATGTCTAAAAAAATTCCAACAATTCTTTGTAACTCTCACAATAGCTAAACTGTTTATTTACATAGCAATGAATATAAAAGGTGAGAAAGTGAGGGTATTGATTTAAATCCTGCAAAGGAGTGGGATACCTATTTGAAAAATAGAGAAAACAAGTGTATAATCTTACCTCGTAAAACCCAATAGAATTCCATAGGAGGCTGACATTCATTCGAACAATGGAGAAATTGGCACAAATCACAAATTTTACAAGCTCAAAGAAATGTAAATGGGAAGGCAAATATAACCCATAAAATGAAGAATAATTTTCATTAGTATGGTCATTCCAAAATGTAAGTCTATCAATGTAGTAGCTGCATAGAAAGAAAAGAAGAACTCCATTTCATAGATTAGAGAATTCACCCATCTAGCACATATTCTTCCCATTCCCCCAAATTGTGGGTAATGTTGTGACCTAGAATAGAAATAAATGCAAATCACTCAAACTCTCTCTCTCTCTCTCTCTCTCCCAGAAATGTATATGTATTAGAATTTTGCATCAAATAAAAGGTTTCTAGCTTAATGATTTGTAAACAACACAAGTAAAAAATCAAAAGAAGTCATCTAACCAGAGAATAAATATCAATAAAATTTAAAATTACAAATGCTTCAATATGATAAAATTAAATAACAAGATATCCTCTACATTGAGACGAGGTGTTTGTCTTACATATAAATTCTTTGATAGTAATTTATGAGCTTGATATAGATTCTCAATAACCTCGGTCACTACTTTATTGGTTTGTTGAACAGTTTCTTGATGATATTTTTGAGCGTTTTGGGTTCTATGTTTTCGAGATTTGCAAAGATAATGATTGTTTAAAATGTTTTGTAATAGTCTAGTTAATATTATTAGGTATAAGTAATATATTAGCCCAATTTTAGGTAGTTATGATGGTATTTATATTTTATTGGAATAGTAAAAATGAACCAAACTTTGTGAGAGCTAGCAATATCTTCCACACAGATGTATGAATCCTTAACCAAGGGAAAAAACAAGTGTGTTGTGAATATAACAAAATGATAAAACCGGGTCTTACATATCCACTGAACTATATTTTTGGTTAGTGGTTTTGCAATTATAATAAAATCCCTCATTTGGAGAGTCTCATAACAATACATGGAGAAAATGTGCATCAAATGCCATCTTTCCAACCACTGAGTACATTACCACAGTATATTATACATGTCTTCAGCAAAGCTATGACAATGCTACTTCTAACCCAAAAACTTTGAACCCCCAAAGAAGCCATTTATCTAAACATTTCCTGGACTATTTCTCAAACCTTGTATATAGGGCTATCCTCCTTTTGCAATGAACTTACCATTTATGTTTTGCCACATAACAATATTAACTTGAGTGTTTAATATATCCTAGTCCACTTCTCCCAAAGCGTGTTTTTCTACGTAGCATTAGTTGTATACATAATTCAGAAATGTTTAGTAATATAAAAAAGGATTATACACTTTATTAAAAGAAACAAGTCTCAACATAACCATTAATGTTAACTACACTGCTGCATGAGGGAGGAACAAATATTGGTAATATGCTACTACAATATACCTAAGGAAACAAAAAACCCTTTTTGCCACCAATTTTCAATGAGAATAGTGTATGGTATGTTTTTATCTGAAGACATATGACAACACTACCAAAATCATTGGAGATATCCTCCGAAGTATTACCCCCTTAAAAAAACAGACCCTCACAGGATAGTCGAGAAGCTCCATAATATTGACCCCGCCTTTCTCAGACCTTCATGGTACTTTTTTTGGGTGCTTTTTCAATGAGGAGAGGAATGTTGAGGTAATAACCTTTCTTCATTAATTCATCATGCCAATTTTCACAATATTTAGATATCACAGTTGTAATCATATCTCTATAGTTTACAAATTTGTTATCGAATCGAAAAAAATAAAAAGAATGAAATATTTAACCTCTTCTTATTTCTATTCAAAAGTTCCACCGAAATTGTTTCAATCCAAAAAGAGTCAAATGTTGCAACTAAAATAGTGGAGTTAAGTGGAATTGTAGTTGGTTTATAGTTGTAAAATCTCAGAGGCTCTTGTACCCATGACGAGAAAATGGGTTCCCAGCCTCGACAACCAAATTAAATTCTAACAACAAGCTATCATGGTTAATTCCTTTAGGCAAGAAGTCCAATACTCAAGAAGCACATTCTCACACTCAATTGGACTCACCTGCAGTATAAGAAACAATAACATGAGAAGTGCATGAAAGTGCACTCAAAACCCCAAACACTGCATCAAAAGGTGTTTCCATCCTCGCTATTTATGCTTACATTTATGGTAATCAGATTTGGACTATCAAAGATAGGGAATTTTTCCAAGTACCGAAATTTTTTTTGCTCAGTTTCTTCAAAATTGAAAAACACGTCTTCCTCGCCTACTTTGGTGAAGTTGAATTTACTAGGGTCGAAGCCCTAAAGCATGTTGTCCACTAAAATTCAGTAGGAAATTTCTTAATATGACACCGTTCATTCAGTTGAGAAATGAAACCATATTTTATAGGGATGATCTGGAAGTTAATACCCCCACACAGTTTGTGGCTACAATCCATGTCAAAACATGTCCTTAAAAACATCACCCAAAAAGGCATACCCAAATTAATCTATGTTGAATAGGAAATTTCAATAATTGCATCACATTTTACACATTGAAATTTTATATGTTCATGCTGTTTTCCATACTTTCAACACTTTTATTGGATGTAATATTTTTAGTATGTATTCGGTTCCATATAAAGAAATACCAACAATTCTAAGTAACTTTGACAACATCGCAACAATTTATTTACATACATATGAACAAAAAAGGTGAGAAAGTGAATGTTTTAATTTAAATCCTACAAAGGAGTGGGATACTTGTTTGCAAAATAGGGAAAACAAGTCTATCAATCTCACCTAGTAAAAATAAACATAATTCCACATGAGACTCACATTCATGCCAACAATGGATAAGTTGAAACATATCATAAATTTTGCAAGCTCGGAGAAAGGTAAATGGGAAGGCTAGATATATCCCATATAATGAAAGTAATTAGATTCGTTGTGGTCATTTCAAAATGTAAGTCTGTAGATGTAGTAGCCGCATAGAAAGAAAACAAGAACTCCACTTCATAGATAAGAGAATTCACCCATCTAACACGTATCCTTACCACTCCCCCAAATTATGTGTAGTGAAAGAAAACAAGAACTCCACTTCATAGATCAGAGAATTCACCCATCTAACACATATTCTTCCTACTTCCCCAAATTATGAGTAGTGTTGTGACCTAGAATAGAAATAAATGCAAATAACTCAAACTCCCTCTCTCCGACATAGAAATGTATATGTATAATAATTCCACCTTGAAGAAAAGATTTCGAGGTTGATGGTTTGTACCTAAAAATAAAAATAAAAAAAATTTGAATCAATGAATATTATTACATGTTTTTTTAAAATGTATTTATGTTTAACTAATGTATTTATTCTTTTAATAAT
>APFE031736268.1:0-26804 GCA_000404065.3 Pinus taeda
AGCCCTTTGAATTCCTTCAAAATAAATTTTCAAACCAATCTTAAGCAAAAATTTAAAAACATCTACACACCTTTTTTTCTTTGTAGGAGCTCGATATTGCCTCTGATGTATCTCTATACTTGCAAAACATCCACTTCTAAAATTGTGACCTGTGGTAGCCCTCTATGTCCTCTTTCCAATGCCACCAGTCTAACCCCAATTGGATTCTTCAATGAAGAGTTATGCCAAATCTCCCACAGTGACCTGATTATAGACCTTTTCAGAAGAGTGAAATTGTATGAAGTGACATGTGCCACTATTTGGACCTCTAGCTCTGAACAATATCTAGAAGAAACTACAGTCCATCCTATTTTTGTACCTTTTTGCGAAATTTCAATCCGATGCTTAGAGAGAAAGTTATGACGATTTTCCCCAGGTCACATGTTTGGAATGTAATTCAGGAGTCTGCAAAAAGACCAACTTCCTCAGATCATATCTCCGTAAATATAGCGCAAAAAGTTCTCAAATTTAGACCCGAGCTGCAGCACAATGTCTTCTCAAATGGGTTTTTTTCTAACTTCTGAAACATCGCAGAAAAAAAGTTATAGCGAAAATGCCACGATGACCTATTTGGAGCAGCGAAACCCTAGAACTTGGCTCTGATACCAAATGTTATGAAACCAGCTCAAGAAAGAAAGAAAAAGATAATTCAATGCCTTAGAATTCACCCTTCGAGGGGCAACCCCCTTACATACATAATGAAGATTCTTGATGATACAATGAAAACCTCCTTTCTATAATAGGAGTCTAAGGAGTCACAATATAACCCAGCCGACCTAACAATAATAATATAAAGCCACAAAAATAACAATAGAGGGATTCTATGGGGCACAATAATAACAATATGGGGGCAATAGAGGCACAACGATATTAATAAGGGGTACAAATACCATAGTAATGGGGTAATCACTAGTATTATAGGGACCCAACAGGGTAGGATAGAAATCAGGAGAGAGGAAGGATGAGAGATAGGAGGAGAGAGGGAGGTATAGAGATATGGAGTTGGAGGCCAGAGAGGGAGGGGAGAATAAAGACATAAAGAGTGAGAAGTGGAGAGAGAGAGAGAGAGAGAGTGACAAGCAAGAGATGGAGAGAGAGAGTGTGTATGTTTAGAGGTGAGATAAAGAGACAAAGAAGGAGAGATAGAGAGAAGGGGGGAGAGAAGGAGAGAGAATGAGAGAGAATGAGAGAGGGAGGGATATAGTAATATAGTTGGAGAGAGAGAGAGAGAGGAAGAGAGAGGATTGGATGGAAAAGATAAAGATAAATAGATATAGAGATAGAAATAGAGAGAGAGAGAGAGAGAGAGAGAGAGAGAGAGAGAGAGAATTTGAGACAATATTTGAGAGAGTGGAGGAGAGTGATGGGAGAAGAGAGAGGATTGGAGGGAAGAGAGAGAGAGAGAGAGAGAGACAAAGTGTGTGTGATGGGGGAAGACAGAAGTAAGTAGGAAAGAAATGGAAAGAAAGTAAGTACATGAGAATGTGCTTGAGAGAGAGATGGAGAAAGGGTGGGAGAGAGGAGGAGAGAGGGAGGGATAGGAAGATGGAGTTGGAAGGGGAGAGAGGAAGTGACAAGGGAGAGATGGAGAGAGATTTTGTATGTTTCAGGGTGAGATAAAGAGACAAAGAAAGAGAGATGTAGAGAATGGGAGAGAGAAGGAGAGAGGAGAGAGGGAGGGATATAGTAATAGAGTTGGAGAGAGAGAGAGAGAGAGGAAGTAAGAGAGAGAGTATGTGAGAGAGTGGAGAGCGTTGAGAAATCTAGGGCATTCAATGTTAATAAATTTCTCTGCTTGATAATTGCTTGTGATATGTTCGTTCTTATTTTATTATGATATTTCACCTTGTTAGATTATTAGTGTGTTCTTTTCATCAAGACAAATATCAAAATAAATAACGACGAGTGACACAAAATATAGGCTTCTCTAGCGAGGGCCAAAACCTCTCACCTCTTGAGAGGAAAACCTGAAAAAATTATTCTTCTAGATATTCAATTGAAAAGTACCAAGGCCATGACAATGACCCTTGACTCTACTATCCTCTTCTAGAACCTTGTCACCAACCTGGTCTTTCTTGCTCTTCCTTCTCTTGTTCCTTCTAGAGAAACTAGGTCTCTAATTCTTATACCTTACCTTCACAACCTCCCTAGAGAATATTTGTCTCTAGGTATTCTAGAGAAACTTGGTCATTAATTCTCTATCCCAAAAGGTCCCTCCCTTCACTATCCCAAAAGAGACCTATTCACTGCCTCCCAGAATATCCCTTATTCACTGCCCCAGAAGATACTTCTTCACTGCCCTAGAAGATATCTTTTCACTGCCCCAGAAGATCCTAGTTCACTGCCCCAAAATATTCTACTTCATTTTCCCTAGAATATTCTTTGTTTGTTACTGTAGAAGAGTGTCCTTTTAGCTTTAGATAAAATCCTTTTTCACTGCCTCTTTCCTGCACTCCCTTCTACACTTCTCTTCACTGGATTTGAGTTTGGACTTAGTGATTAGAATGGAGGCTAAGTTCCACTATTTATACCCCTCATCATTGGGTCTTTAGGGAGAATTGGCAGTTGGATGTAGGCTGACTTGTTCTGGAAGCTTCTTCAATGTTTGTAGGCCAACTTGAAGAGGTTAGATGACAAGTTCTTTGGAGATTACTTTATATAGACAATATGACCTTTTACAAAGTGCAACATGACTTCATTTACATGACAATGACCCTTATATTTTATGACTAGATGAAAAATAAATCCTAAGGACTCTCAATGGGAGTCTTGACTCAAAAAAAAAAAATACCTTTCTCATGAAACCCATGAAGCAAGTCAATATAATAATTTCATTTTTATTATTTACATCTCTTTACATAAAATCATAATTACATGTCATTATGATGACCGAACCTAGTTACACCTTTCAACACTCCCTCTTAACTAGGGAGGTATTCATAATGGTACCTTGGACTCTCTCAATTTGAAGAACATCTCATAAGAAGAATTCAGATTTGTAACTCATTTGTATATCATCATACCAAGAAAAATTTATATAGAAAGGCCTTGACTAACAGATCTATCTCTCCATAAGATAAGATAACAATGTTGGCGAGACCAATGATTTATAGACATACTCGTCATTGTCTCTCTCATAACATACCCCACCTGGGTTCTATGAGGATATGAACCATAAGGACTATTATATTCATAGACTCCCCAGTCGCAAAATAATATCAGTTCTCCATGACTACTCTTTCATGGGATTCCCTATCTCATCCGACAACAACATCAAATGCCAAATTATTACACAATCCTCGATTTTGTCTTCTCAGATGAAGAAAAAAACAACATGTCTATCACTCCTTCTTATACCAGGATGTTTTATTCCATTAGAGGAATGTATTCATTCCTATCACATAGGAATGTACCTAAGATTTCAACTTAGGAATTTTCTTCCTAGTAAGAAATTTTTTCTCAGGTTCCCTCTTAACCATGGATCTATAATAGCTCTTCATGTGGAGATCTAAAACAATGAGTTGCATGACTAGCTCCTTTCTTCGATGTCATGAATTTATTATATGATAATGAGTCTTCATCTTTTTGAGAACTTCTATATATAGGGAATAGATCACTCATCACTTTTTTTCATGGGTTAGTCATGTCCTCAACTCATCATAAAGTGATCTATTATATTTGCCATTTGTCTTTGCTTCATGTCATTCTGCTTTCATGCCATATTTCTCAGAAGGATATTACATCCTTCTATATGGTCTGCTTGGAAGTCATTCACAGATCTTGCCTTTGATAGTCCAACCTAAGCCCATCCAGATGTTAGTTCAAAAATCATCAATGAACACTTCAAATCAGTGTTTCCTTTGTGATGATCTTTCACCATGACATCCTGCTATATGTATCGGCATCCTATATGCAGATTAACACATCTCCCAGATATTCAGTATCAAGGGTCTCTATCTTTTCCTGACTTCTATCAGAGTCTTCATATCCTTTCGGGAGATATTCTATTCAAATCTTCTTGGACTTCGGATGATGAATGCCTTCTATAATCTATTATCATCATCTCTTCCTTCTTTTCTTGCACACTTCATTCGCAGGAGCTTCTAATCAAATTTCCTTGATTGTAGTCAACGTCCTCATGTTGCATGTATTATTTTGATTTCATCTACTGTGACTTATTCTATTCTACAATTCCTCGGAGGAGGAGATACTTTATTTTCTTGATCATGTTTCCCAAGATGGAAATAGTGATTCTTAATATCTTCAACCATGTGACATGAACTTTTACCATAATCTCTATGAGCATACATGCCTCATCTCTCTTTTAGTAATACAAACTTCTTATAGTAGCTTCATTAGAAAGGACTTTATTCTTCAGACCTACTTCCCTATTGTGTCATCATACTATTATTCATTGAATCCCATAAGTTGAAACTCTTGATGAAAACCTTTTGCTTCCTTTCTTCATCAGTAAATATTTTAATGATAATTCTATTAGAGAAACTTGAGGATGTTTTATATCCTCACCTAGTAGATGTTTTCTTCTATGATTATCCCAGTCAATGATGACTTATGCTTCTTATAAATAGTCATGATGTTTCCTAAGAGCTTCCTAATCAGCAGGATTTGTACCAGACATACTTTCTTCCCATGTCACAAGGTCTAACTTCTAATGTTATTTTTCTAATGAGGTGTATCCTATCTAATTTAAACTGCATCAAGACCATAATTTACAAGTGAAAATTACCTACTTGAGAAGAACATCATCGTAGTCATAGTAGAGCTCTTTTAATTCTTCATTCTTAGGCTTCTTGGACTCAAGACCTTTCACTTCTTCAATAATGTGTGCTCCTTCTCTATTCCTCTTTTCCTTACCACATTTAGGACTATCTCTTTTTAAGTGTCCAAGTTCATTACATTTGAATCATATTATCTTATCCATGTTATTCCTTTTCTTTGAAGGACCAAACTTTAAAATTTTCCCTTTCTTCTTGTCATTGTAGCATATACTTGATTCTATTCACTTGGTCTGACATCAATTTTTTCCTTTAGTCTGGTTTCTTTGATCTTACACAGTTACCATAAATCTTGAAATGGAGTAGTCTCTTTCTTCCCATATAAGCTTGAAGTGAAGGTACCCCATTCTTCCAGTAGTGCATTTAGTACCAATGTGGTCATCTCTCTGTTAGACATAACTTCTCCTAGTTCTTGTAGTTGATCTCGAATTTCTTATATCCTCATGAAGTATGAGGTTATTCCATCTTTCTTGGACATATTTAGTTTGAAGAGTTATTGCCTTAAGGAAATTACTTTTCCTATGGTACATACATAAAACAACCCTACTAGTTTGTCATGTATAGCTTGTCGAACCTCAGAATTACCCTCTCCTTGACAGCTTTTCTTATCTTTTCCCTTTCTTTTCCATAAAATTACAGATCCCAATCAATGATAAATGATAGGTTTTTTCTTAAGGAAGGCATTAAAAGATTGACATGTTATATTTCTATTTTTTTTCTATGTGAATAAATTTTTTCAAATTAGCTACAGAACACAGCCTATTCTGCAGCTAACTATGTATTCTATAGCTACTTCCATGGTCTAGCGGGTTCCAGGTGTCAAATGAAGAATCCAACCACATGGGCATCTCTAGAATAGTCTCCACATGGATTCTATCCTATTCACCCAGCCCAGATCGACAAGGAAGGAAGCTCAAGATCGTAGTCAAAGGTGGATGTAGAAATTTCACCTGTAGATCACCTGATAATGCAATGTACTAGAGCAAAATACTAGATATATTTATACAACAAACTTTGCGGGAGCTTAATCGAATATGAGCAAGATCAAATGGAACACATATAACAGATGAAAAGAAAACAATCACACATGAACACAGAAGAATACTCCAAGGAAATCCTCAGTCTAAAACCCCAATCTCTATATTATCATACAAGTGGAAATATGTCTAGATTACACAATGCCTTAGCTCAAAAGCTATCTAGCTCTTAGTACAATCTCATAATACAACTCACAAACTAAATAGACACAACATATACCCTCCCTCAGCCATCCAAACCTCCTATTTCCTTGGGCAATTTTTCCTGGGGTCCAATGATGCCACTTGTGTGACATCTGGCCTCATACAACTCACTAAACTCAAAAATAACTATGCAATCCTTAAGGAATGAATTCCTTCTGCATGCAAGAGATATTCACAATGGAATATTCCTGCAACTGATAGTACATTTTCCTTCCATTTGATCTCAATTGGGTCTCTGACTAAACTGACATGCCTGAGTTATTTATGAGAGAATATTCAGTTATCTGAAGTGCAGTAGTTACATGCATGCATGCATTAACTAACTCAACTCACAATCAGTTCCTCCAACTGTTGGAACTAATCTAACTAGACTTAACTCAGTTAACTCAGCTAACTAATTACAACTCAAATTACAACTCATCCTTATCTCTTTAACTAAGGGATAAATTCCTCAATCAATGGGATAACTATTGCATGTCCTCACATAGACTTCATGTTTGATTTTCTCCAACTAATTAACTCAAGATGAATTAATTAATTATTAATAAAATATTTGCTAAGAAGAAATTCGATTTTTACTTCTCAAGTTTAGTTCAGGGACCAACTAAAATTGGAATCTACCCCGAAATGTTATTTATGGCAGTGTTATTTTTAGCACTTCTATATTTAACATTTCTTGTTGCTATTTTGAACACTCCCTCTCAACAAGAAATGGATTACCAGTTACCCCAATCTTGTCTCTGTGGAACTCAAACTTGCATTTTGACAATGCCTTAGTCAAAATATTTGCATCCTGCTCCTCTGTCGAAACATATAGCAACAACATGATCCTCTTCACCACACAGTCTCGAAGATGATGGTAATGGATATCAATGTGCTTGGACCTGTCATGAAACATTGGATTCTCATAGAGTTTGATACAACTCTGATTATCGCAATATATCACAGTTGGATCCATCCTCTAACCAAACAATCCCACTAGAACCTTCCGCATCCAAATGGCCTCGCATGTTGCGTGACTGGCAGCCATGTATTCAGCCTCTACTGAGTTAAGTGAAACTGACCTCTGTTTCCTGCTGTACCAGGAAACTGTAGCTAAACCAAGGTTGAAGATTCCTCCAGAAGTGCTCTTCCAGTTTAATGGACTCTGTGCCCAATCAGCATCTGTGAAGCCCTGAAGCTTCACTCCCTCTATTTTTGTGTACCACAATCCATACTGAGATGTGCCTCTGAGGTCTATCAGCACATGCTTCGCTGCCTTCCAAAACAGCTTGGTAGGCTAAACCATAGCTTGACTCAACTGGTTCACCACAAAGCACAAATCTAGTCATGTGTTCATTAGATACATTAGTGAACCCACAAGCTACTGATAAACATTAGCAGCTACTACCTCACTTGAAGTAGCATTCTCCTTCCTCCAGTTACCAACTAGAGGAGTCTGCATGGGTTTGCACTTCTCCATGTGGAACTGCCTGAGTATCTCATTGGCATACTTGCATTGAGACACAAACACTTCCCCATCCTTCTGCCACACCTCCATGCCCAGAAAGTAGTGCATAAGACCCATGTCTTTCATCACGAACTCTCTTGCAAGGTCCTCCTTGCAATACTTGATCAACTGATCATCACCTGTCAAAATCAGATCATCCATATAAAGAACAATGATCAATGTCTTACCTTCTACCATGATGTGGTAAAGTTTCGCATCTACTTCACTCTTCGTGAAGCCCAGCCCAGTGAAATATCTGTCGATCCTAGTGTACCAAGCACGAGGTGCTTTCTTTAGCCCATGCAATACTCTCTTGAGTCTACACACATGTGACTCATGATCGAAGCTCTCAAATCCTTCCAGCTGCTTAATGTACACCTCTTCCTCAATCTTCCCATTAAGGAACAAAGTCTTCACATCCATCTGATGGATCTTCCAATCCATCTGAGCTGATAGTGCCAACATCGATCTGATAGATGAGTACCTTGCTACAGGAGAAAAAGTCTCATCGTAGTCGATCCCCTCGACCTGTGAGAAACCATGGGCAACAAACCTTACCTTATGTTTCTCAACACTGCCATCTGCTGCCTTCTTTACCTTGTAAAGCCATCAGGAACTCACCACTGACTTGTCCTCTAGTCTTGGGACAACATCCCAAACACTTTTCGGAATGATAGAGTCATACTCCTCTACCATGGCATCAACCCAGACTGGTTGCTACACTGCCTCCTCGAAAGAAGAAGGTTCGGTCACTACACACTCCCCAACCAGGAACATGTAACCAGTGTACTGCTCGAGTGATCTCCTCTAGCTATGCTAAGAGGATGGCTGCCCCACATTCTCTCGCACATCCAACATCAACCTGTCAGCTTCCCTTGAGAATTTCCGCCTGTCACTTGAAGACTCTACATGAGTAGATGTCTCTACTCCCAGATCCTCTACATGTGGCTGCTTTGCATTAGTATGAGGCTTCTTCTCCTTTGAAACCAAAAGTTCCTCCTCTTCATGCAACTTGAGCTCCCTCTCAAGTGATACTCGCATGGCTTTCTACTTGTCGAACTTCAGATCTCTGTGCACCACTGTCCTCTGACTAGTAGGCAGAAACACCTGATAGTTGTGGGGTGTATCAATGTACCCCACAAGTATCCCCAACTTAGCTATTGGATCTAGCTTCTTCTGGGCATATTTGGTCACATGGAAATAAATTTATGATCTAAAGATCTGGAAGTGACTCACATCTGGTCGCTTCCCGGAAAAGGCCTCCATTGGTGTCTTCATACCCAGTATATGGTGTAGACTTCTGTTCTACAAGTATACTGTTGTATTGCATGCCTCAGGCCACAAATGAAGTGGTAGGCTTTGGTCATGCAACATCACTTGAGCTGCTCCCACAATAGATCGGTTCTTCCTTTCAGCCACCCCATTATATTGTAGGTTATGGGGTGCCGTCAGCTCTCGTTTAATTCCTTCTACAACGCAGAAGTCCTTAAACTATTGGGAGACATACTCTCCACCATTGTCGCTATGCAAGGCTCTTATTTTCTTTCCAGATTCTTTCTTTGCCAAGACTTTAAACTCACAAAACCTTAAGAAGGTCTAATCCTTCTTTTGCATAAAGTAGATCCAACATCTACGAGAAAAATCATCAATAAAAATAACATAGTACCTTTGTTTAATGGTGGAAGTTGTAGAGAATGGTCCACAAACATCTGAGCGAACTCGCTCTAGGATTGCTCTAGCTCTACTGTCTCGATCTTGAAAGGAATATTTTGCATACTTACCCAAGGTGCAACCTTTGCATGTATCCACTTGCTCCAGTTTTCCCTTGGGTAGTTCGGTAGAAATCTACTGCATGATCGTCAAGGCCCCATGGTCCAAGTGGCCCAATCTTCTATGCCATAGCTCGTCAAAATCTTGGCTTTGCACTACCTCTACTTTGGAACTCAATGCAACAAAGTTGTCTACCTCTAGCTTGTAGAGATTCTTTACTCGAATCCCAATTCTCTTGGTTTGTCCAGTGCCGATATGGCTCAGGAATATCTTTCCTTTACTAAAGACTACATTATAGCCTTTATCTTCTAGCATAGCAACAAACACAAGATTCTTCTTCAGACCTGATACATACCTTACATCAGTGAGGGTGAGAGGAGCTCCATCCTCCCTCTGAAACATAACCTTACCTTCACCTGAAACATGGTACTTTCCATCATCGCCCATCTCGATGCACATTTGGAGATCCTTCTCCTCCAAGGTACTGAATAGATTCTTGTTGCCAAACATGTGGAAAGATGCTCCACTATCCAGGTACCAAACACATCCCACCATGGATGAAAGCATGCATGCAATGAGAGATAAATCCAACTCAAACTATGAGGCCAGTGCCTCACCATCAGATCCCTTCGAGGATCCCTTATTGGATTTCTTCTGTGGACAATTTGTTGCAAAATGGCCCACCTCATGACAATGAAAACATCACACTTTCGATTTGTCAAACTTCTTCCCACCATGGGAAGAAGTGGATTTGGGATGGGACACCTTCCCTTTCCCTTTCCTAGCCTTACTTGCTAAGGCTATATTTTCTTTATCATCTTGTTTTGATGAAGATCCATCTCTGGTGCTTCTTCTTATCTCCTCCTGCATCAAATTTGACAAAAGTCATTCCTAATCTGGCAGTTTCTCTCATCCATTTACCGAGTCTTGGTAACTATTCCATCTCTTAGGAAGACTGAGAAGAGCAAGACTCACCATGTCATTATCGGCAGTCATGATCCCTACACTTCCAAGCTCATCCTTGTAGGTGGTGAAATTATTCAGGAATGTAGAGATCGTGTCACCCTTTTCACACTTGACTTTCTGAAGCTTGTCTTTCAGCGCCAGTTTCCTCTGATCATTGTTGTTCTGATATATATCCTTCAATGTTTCCACATTGAAAACAGTGTCTCCTTCCCATGGAGGCTCGAGATAATGTGGTCTCAAACTCCCTCCAGGAGGATTCTCCTTGCTCTAGCCACACATTTCTTCCATTCTGCCAGTTCTTGGTCATTAGATGCTCCGAGTTTAGGGACTTCTTGATCAATGAAGTCCTTCAAACCATTGTCCTCTAATACTAATTCCATGCGATCCTTCTAGGCTATATAATTCGAGTTGCCATCAAGGGCATACTCACGTCTCAAATCGTTGAATGCCATTGGTGAAATTGAGATGTGATAAGAAATCAATTTCTATAATTAGGAAATTGAAACTTCGAACTTCTCCCATCTTGTATGTTGTTCTTCGCTTTGATCGCCTTTGCTCCGATACCATGTAGAAATTGCACCTGCAGATCACCTGATAATGCAATATACTAGAGAAAAATACTAGATCTACTTCTACAACAAACTTTGTAGAAGCTTAATTGAATATGAGCAAGATCAAATGGAACACATATAACAGATGAAGAGAAAACAATCACACATCTACACAGAAGAATACTTCAGGGAAAGCCTCAGCCTAAAACCCCAATCTCTGTATTATCATACAAGTGGAAATATGTCTAGATTACACAAAGCCTTAGCTCAGAAGCTATCCATCTCTCAGTACAATCTCAGAATACAACTCACAGACTGAATAGGCACAACTATGGCCTCTCTCAGCCCTCCAAGCCTCCTATTTCCTTACACAGTTTTTTCCGGGGTCCAATGATGCCACCTGTTTGAAGTTTGGCCTCATACAACTCACTAAACTCATAAATAACTACGCAATCCTTAAGGAATGAATTCCTACTGCATGCAAGAGATATTCACAATGGAATATTCCTTCAACTGATAGTACATTTTCCCTCCATCTGATCTCAACTGGGTCTCTGACTGAACTGACATGCATGAGTTACTTATGAGAGAATATTCAGTTATCTGAAGTGCAACACTTACATTCATGCATGCATTAACTAACTGAACTCACAATCAGTTCCTCCAACTATTGGAACTAATCTAACTAGACTTAACTCAGTTAACTGAGCTAACTAATTACAACTCATCCTTACCTCTTTAACTAAGGGATAAATTCCTCAATCAATGGGATAACTGTTGCATGTCCTCACATAGACTTCATGTTTGATTTTCTCGAACTAATTAACTCAAGATGAATTAATTAATTATTAATGAAACATATGCTAAGAACAAATTCGAATTTTACTTCTCAATTTTAGTTCAGAGACTAACTAAAATTGGAATCTATCATGAAATGCTATTTATGGCTGTGCTATTTTTAGCACTTCTATATTTAGCATTTCTTGTTGCTATTTTCAATAGTGGAGTCAAATGTATGATACTCAGAAGAAGTAGGACCCTTCGTCTACTTTTTCGTGGTTAATAAATAAATCTAACAGTTCTGTTGCAAGAATTAACTCGGATTAGCCACCTATGTTAACAGTTTTGTTGCAAACATCTCGCTCAAATTTAAGCCACCTGTAGCTGATCAAACATTTAAACAGTTCTTTTGTAATACGTATAAGCCACATGTAGCTAATTTTCCTTAAAGACAGTTATGATTATTTCCTTTTAAATATTGGTTGTACAGAACCGAGGGGGGTTCGAAGAATTTTATGTATTAAGGTCATATTTTCATCTTTGTATTTTGTACTTCGTTCTTTTCTATAATATAAGTCATGTGTTGACCAATGATTGTTTAAGAGAGCATTTTTAATTATTTAGCAGCTCAACCCAGTCAGTTGCAGAGGGCCCCTGCACCAAAGAAGGTTTTCTTTCCATTCATTTTTTGTTTAGTTTTAATTTCATTACTTTGCTTTTAGCAGTTTTTCTAACTTAGGTTGATTTATTTTAGTTTTGATCAATAGCATAATGTTAAAAATCAATTGTGCAGTCTTGTTCTTCAAACACATTGCATGAAAGGAAATGATTTTGTTTCTAAACAGAGTAAGGTTGAAATAATAAGAATGCACTTTTGTCTAGCTTACTCATTGTTTTGTTATTTATTTCCTAGGACAAATTTGTCAATCTACTATGTTAATGAATGTCTTTGAACACCATTTCAAGTTGATACTCATCCTAAAATAAATGGTTAAACATCCACTTCACACAATGGTTGAAATCAATCAATTACCTTTCGCATGTTTTATTTAGTTCTCTAGATCATAAAGTACAAAATGTTGTTGGTATCCCATCTCAAGAAGGTTATCTTTCAAAATTGAAGGTTAGAGTAACTAGAAGTACTTTAGTTGATTTCATTCTCTGTATTTATTTCATCATGCATTCCAACTTCATCCTTAATTTTAAGAAAGAGATTCATGACTTAGGATTAATGATGAAATAGGATAGATGCTCTATTTTTCCTTTCTTTAAATTAGGTTTTGACTAGCTTCAGCTCTTGGTTCACCTTTAGGAAGTTAGATTAACTTAGGAATATCTTTCCTATTTTAAAAAAAAGGTCAATTAGATTCACTTAAGTTTCTCATAATTCAAATTGTACATCATTAGGAATCAAAGAATAGAAACCCCCAAACCAATATAAAATACAAAACAATGAAGTAAGAAAGGTTAACTAAGCACATATAGTGCACTACACTTCATCAGCTTACAAACCTCTATTGATAATTTATGCAAGCAATTTAGGACACTAAATTGGCTAAACATTTTGTTTCCATTTCTGGGGAAGTGTAAATTATGTAACCACATCTCTTACATCTAAAAAAATGATATGCGTAGAGAAAGAGACTCTAGGGGCAGATTTATAGCTAGAGGCAGGAGTTCAATTCCTACAACACCACCTACTCCACCAAGACTAAGAAGAGATACACCTCCATCTCAAGCTTATACTCCTAGCCATATACCTCTTGAAGTTCTAAGGTTAGAGATTCAATCAAGAGGATCTACTACTTCATCTACTCAGGCAGCCCTAGAGGAGAAAAATCCTGGATCTCCAACAGAAGGAGTAGCCTTTTTCACCTCCACAGGGGAACATATTTTAGTTGAAGAATTAAAAATACCTAGTGAGGAAGAAGAAGTAGAACCTCTCTCCCACATACCATTAATAGAGGAACTAGAGGAAGAAAAATTAACCTTGTAGGTTGAATCTTATATTGACTCTGAAGAAACTATAATGGTAGAAGAAGGAGAGGATGGAGAATTCACACTGTTTAGAGGAGGAGGAGGTAGAGGAAGAGGTAGAGGAAATAATGGAGAAGGCAAAGGAAATAATGGAGGAGGTAGAGGAAATAGGGAAGTTGATAATTCTTTTGGATTCCCTATAGTTGATGAAGAAACAAATGCCACAATGAAAAATATCTCACCTTCTGTCCTTCCAAATTTCCATGGGTTAAAAAGTGAATATCCTGAAACATTTTTATTTGAATCTGAAGTCTTGCGCAGAACTTATGATTATTTAGAAGACTCTCAAAAACTTAAGTTGTTTCCTTCAATGTTGAAAGGAGTTTCTTTAAAGTGGTTCTTGGGGTTGGTCACTCAGTCCATTAGAACATGGAATGACATGAAGAAAGTGTTTTTGGACAGGTATTTGGATTATTGCATGCCCATCAATCACAAGGATGAAGTGTTCAAAATGATGCAAAGAGAGGATGAACATTTATAGGATCTAATTGAGAGATTCAACAATAACTCGAAAAGAGAAAACATGGATAACTTAGATGAAGATACCTTAAAAACTCTTTTGTTAAAATCCATTAGAGATGAGTGAATAGATATCCTTAACATGATGGGAAAGGGAGATATCTCTCAACTCCCATTAAGTGACATAGGAGAATTATGTGTTCATCTCTCAAGAGGAAAATCCAAAATTGGGAAAGGTCCAAGAGATCCTTCTCTTGTTAGAGTGAATAAATATGCAACTGGATTAGTGAGTAGGGAAGAAGTTGGGAATATGCTTGATGAATTCAAAACAGATATTCTAGGGATCCTTAATGAACAAATAGACACCCTTAAGTTACAAAACAAGCAAAAAACCAAGGCTGATGCTCTAGCTATTTTCTGTCCTAAATGCAGAAAGAAGAATGCTTTAAGAGAATGCCCTCTAGATGCAAAATTCATAAAGACTTGTGTGATTTGTTCAGAAAACCATGAGGCCATAATTTGTCCTTCAATCCCCGGTCTTAAGGTTGTTTTTCAAGAAGAAACAATTTCAAATCCAATGCAATCTCTTTGCTTTGTCTCTAGAAGACCTTGGCAAGGGTAGCAAAATCAAGGTTTTAACAACCAAATGTATAACCAGCCCCCTCCAAATTGGAATTCATGGCAATAACCTTGGCCTCAATATCAATCTCAAAATCAACCTTGGGCTCAAGGAATACAAAATCCTTATTGAAGATTTTCTCAATACTATCAATATCCTCCATCATATCAGAATTATTCTCCCCCACAAATTCTGCAACAAAATCAGTAGTCACAACTTCAAAATCGGAATCCTCAACTTTCACTACCATTCCCACAACAAAGTCCACAACATAACCATCAACCTCAACTTCAAAACCAAAATCCTCAACTCTTACTACCATTTTAGCGGATACCATATCAGCTACCTGCCCAGCCATTACCAAACCCCAACAATAAAAATCCTCAGAATACCTACATGGTAGAAGGACAACAATTTCCAACTTATATGATCACTCCTCTAGATCTCAATGATGTTCAACTAAGATCTGGTAGGATATTAGAAAAGGAAAAGCCTTCTGTAACTATTCAGGAACAAGACAATTCTGAGGAAGATTCTCTACAGCCCAATAAAAGTTTTGAAGGAACGTCTCCATAACCAAAATACTGAAAATAAAAAACAGAAAGAACCAATAAACTCAACTCCTATCATTGAGTAACCAGTATCTACTTTTGCACCTCCTTTTCCTGAAAGATTACAAGTTGATAGAGGGGTAGAAAAGAAAATTATGCTACCTAATTATGATTTTCTAGATGAATTGAAAAATGTTTGTATCAAAATCCCTTTGTTACAAGCCATTAAGGATATTTCAATTCTAGCTAAAACAATAAAGGAGTTGAGCATAAAGAAACCAGGAAGAAAAACAAAATAAATAAAAAGAATTCAGCTGGTAGGAAAAATAATAGACATAATGATGGGAAAAATTGCCATACAAAAATATGTAGATCTAGGAAGTCTAGTTGTAAAAACACATATCAATGGAGTTGAAATTTTGAATACATTGATTGATTTAGGAGTAGCAATAAACATCATGACCAAACAAACCATGGAATAGCTCAAACTTCCTAATCTTCTTTAGACACCCACATTACTACAATTAGCAGATATATCTGTAATCAAACTAGATGGTGTGTTAGAAGATATTTCAGTGTCCTTAGACTCTTGGGAGTACCTTGTTGATTTTATGATCCTAACCCCAAGGAGAAATCTAGGAGGACATCCACTTATACTAGGAAGACCTTAGTTGGCCACAATTGATGCATTCATTAGCTGTAGATTTGGTGATATGTATATTTCTGATGGTAATTCAACTAAGAAATTCACTCTATATCCTCCAGCAAGAACAATCACAGAAATAGATGACAAAGAATGGATTGATGATGAAAATGACATTCAACCTCTCTTTACTATTTCATACATTAGTGAAGATAGTCAAATCTTGAATACAATGGAAAATTTTGAATCATCTCCAGAATATGAACATGATCAATTTCAAGAAAAATCCAATATTGAATATTTTTCATCTAGGCAGATGTCTCTTTATTATATACAAGAATTTGGTAGCTCTATAGATGAAATCTTTCGAGGAGAACATTGAACATAAACAATAATTTGGAGGAATTACAACAGGAAAAGCTAATCAAAACATTACAACAACATTTTGTTGCATATGCATGGGAATATACTGATATGAAAGGAATTAGTCCTAAGACTTGTGTACATCACTTCTACATTGAGGAAAATTATAAACCTATCAGACAACCTCAGAGAAGGATGAATCCAAATCTTAGGAAAATTTTGAAAGAAGAGCTGCAAAAATTGTTGAATGTAAACTTCATTTACCCAATTTCAGAAAACCAATGAGTTTCCCTTCTAGTGATTGTGCCTCAAAAGAATGATAAATGGAGGGTATGCATTGATTATCGAGAATTGAATAAAGCTACCCTTATATATGGATGATTTTACAGTCTATGGGAATGCATTTGAAGAAGGTTTAGAAAGTTTGGAAAAGGTTCTTAAAATATGTAAGGAAGAAAACCTTTCACTAAGCCATGAAAAATGTTTTGTGATGTTTACAGAAGGGATTGTTTTAGGACATCACATTTCCGGAGATGGAATTAGAGTTTATAAATCTAATGTTGAAGTCATCTCTCAATTGTCAATTCCAAATTGTCAAAAGGATGTTAGAAGTTTTTTAGGATTTACAGGATACTATAGAAGATTTATGGAAAATTTCACTAAAATAGCATCCCCACTCTTCAAATTACTCACTAAGGATTGTGAATTCAGTTGGAATCCTGATTGCCAGGTAGCATTTGAGACTTTAAAAGAAAAAATTTCTGAAGCACCCATCTTGAGAGGTCAAAATTGGAAACTACCTTTTCACATTTCAACAGATGCTTCAGATATAGCTCTGGGAGTAGTATTAGGACAAAAATATTTGATTCCCTATGCCATCTACTATACAAGTAAGAATTTGACTCCCACTGAGTTAAATTATACTGTAACTGAAAAGGAATTTTTAGTTGTTGTTCATGCTATCAATAAGTTCATACATTACATAACAGGCTATGAAACCTTTGTTCATACAGACCACTCTGCAATCAGATACTTAATGAATAAACCTATTACTAATGGCAGAGTTACAATATGGCTATTACTCTTGCAAGAATTCAACATTACTGTGCTAGATACACCTGGAAAACAAAACATGGTTGCTGATTTCTTGTCCAAACCTAAAAATATCAAACATGAGACTCCGGTTGAAGATAAGTTTCCTGATGAATATCTTTTTGCAGTGACTACTCAGACCCCTTGGTTTGCAAATATTTCCAATTACTTAGTCACAGGGAAATTGCCTTCACACTTGTTTCCTAGAGAGAAAAGAAAAATCACTCAGATAAGTGCAAGATATTCATGGATCACTAATTAATTGTATAAAACAGGTCCAGATCTCATGATCAGAAGATGTGTCAGGGAATATGAAATGCCTGAGATTCTTAAGGCATGTCATGATGAACCGTGTGGTGAACACTTTGCTGACAAAAGGACAGCCTATAAAATCCTTTATTTAGGATATTATTGGCCATCCATCTTCAAAGATGCCAAAGAATATGTCAAGAGGTGTGACAGCTGCCAAAAGGTAGGAAAACCTACTTCTTCAAATGAAATGCCACTACAAATTCAGGTACTCATTAAAGCTTTTGAAAAATGGCCCTTAGGTTTTGTTGGACCAATTAATCCCCCATCTAAGCAAAAGAAGTATATATTGGTATGCACTGCTTATGTCACTAAATGGGTAGAGTCTAAAGCATTACCTTTTGATAATGAAAAATCTGTAGTTAATTTTCTTTTTTAGGACATCTTCACTCATTTTGGTGTTCCAAGAGAAATTGTGACAGATCAGGGATCTCAATTTACATCTAAAATGGTGAAAATTCTTGTGGAAGATTACAAGATCAAACATAGGAAATCTACCCCCATCATGCATAAGTAAATGGTCAAGTTGAATCTACTAATAAGGTGATTGAAGGAATTCTCACTAAGACTGTGCATCTACATAGAAGAGATTGGGCAGAAAGGCTTCCTAAAGCCTTGTGAGCATATAGAACTACATGGAGTAACACGATGGGACATACACCCTATGAACTTGTTTATGGGAAAAACGTCTTGTTCCCTATAGAGTTTCAAATCAGAACCTTCAAGATGGCAGTCCAATTAGGATTGGATTTATTAGAAGCACGAAAACATAGATTGGAGCAACTTAATGAGCTTGATGAAATCAGACAAGGTGCAGTTTGAAGAACTAGTATAGTCCAACAGTAAAGGGGTAAATGGCATGATAAATATATCAAGGAGAAGAAGTTTCAAGCAGGAGATTCGGCACTTTTGTTTGATTCAAAATTTAAATATTTTCAAGGAAAGTTTCATACTCATTGGCTTGGGCCATATGAGATTGAAGAAGTCTTTAACAATGGAGCAGTGAGAATAAGGACAATAGATGAGAAAAAGGTACCTCTTCTTGTGAATGGTCATCAGTTGAAAATATATCAGAATCCAATTTCAAGAGAGGAGTTTATTAAGATTTTCCAAAATAACTCTAAAATGAAGCTAGTGAAGAATTCTTCTTCTCCATTAACTTAGCCTTTATTTTTCCATATATCTATATCTATATATATATATATATATATATTAAATTGTGCAAGTTTGAAAACCAATCATTGATTGGAATACTTATACAAAAAATACAGGGTGAAAATCAGAGATTTCTAAAATCCTATATTTTCTATTTCCTTTATGTAATAAGTAGTGACAAAAAACTACATTCATTTGCAATTTAGAATCTGAAAATTCATAGTCTCATTCCATCTCATTCTGTTTTCATTTTATTTTACAGTTCCATTTCATCTCACGATCATATTTCATTTACATTTTATTTTTACAGTTTTTCTCCATTTCACCATATTTTACATTTTATTTTACATTTCATTCCATTTCCCCATCAGAACCCATTTCCATTTCATATTTACACTCATACTCCATAGTCATATTTCACTTTTCCTCCCTTTTATATTCTGCATCTGATTCCATTCTGCAACTAATTTGATTCTGCAGCTACAAACTATTTATCAGCTCTAGCATAATTGCACAACTCACCAATAAATCATGAATGCAGGAAATTGGAGAATCCAATTTTGGAGACCAAACATGCTAAAAAGTACCTACAGATCAACACCAAAATAATCATCAAACAGAAAGGTTATGTTCTAAAGGTAAACCGCAAAAATTATTCAAACAGCAAGTTAAAAGCATAAGGCATGTATAATATGGATAATCATATGTCTCCTTAACAAATCATCATTATATTTGATTTCCATCTTTATTGTACTACACATCCGCCATGCCCTCCATACTCTATGCCTAATGGCCCATAATAACTTCATCATACCACATCTCCGCCACATCCTCCATACTTTGTGCCTAACAATCCATAATAACTCCATCAATGATTGTTAACGATAATGGCTATGATGTGACCAACTTGTCAACGTCTCTCCAAACCCTCACCATCTACTTATTCCATGCAAACCCATAAGTTCCTTTTTCACTATACTTGCAGTCAATCCATTTCATAGACCAAGAGAGTAATTCTAAAGGTTAAGAAATTTTGCAAAACAGATGACATGGGACTCATTGTCAGGGCAAAGCCAGTAGGAGAAAAATATATGGAAGGATACCCACAGCTCAAGTAAATGCTGCAGAAGTTTGGATGGCTCAACTTCATTGAAAAATTTGATGGTTTTCATAAAGGGATCACAAAATCTTTTGTTAGATTTTTTGATGGTACCAAAGTAGAAATTGGGGACATTAAGTTTGCAGTAATAGAATCCTTCATAATAGAGGCTACAGAACTTCCAAAACATGGTGAAGGATGGTTCAAAAACAAAGAATTCCAGAGTGAAACATGGAAAGTAATCCTCAGGAATCCAAGTATGGATGTCTCTGTGTTTAGAAAAGGAATTCCTATTTCAGTTCTTAAAAGTAAATGGAGAAGCATGCTTTTGATATTATAGAAATTTATCACCTGTGAGGGGAGATTTGGGTGAATGTATGTCTACCATATACATTTATTGATGAATTTTCTAGAAAATGGAGAAATTAATCTTCCTTTCTTCTTGCTAAATAGTTTAAGAAGGATGGCTTCAAATTTGCAGAAGAAAATAGAATTCATAAACACAACCATGTACCATCATGGGTTGGTAAAAATACTAATTGAGTTTCATTTAAAAATCATAGGAGATACCTGGGATTTTTTTTTAATAAGAAACCATTTCCAAGAGGCACCAGAGTCACCTGAAGAAGGTAATGTCAAAAGGAGTAGGAGAAAGAAGACTGGTATAACCATTCAAAGCAAACCTAAATCCTCAACACAGAAAAATGATGAAGATCTAGTCTCTAAAAAATTGACAGAGATTAGGAAACAAATCAAGAGAAGAGAAAAGATAAGAAAGGAGAAAAAGGGTACAAAGGAGGAGAATGTAAGTCCCCTACAACTTAGAAGGAGCTCTACACTCTGATGTATGGTAAAGAAGACATCATCAAAAGGAACAGAGTTCATAAATCTAGAAGAAGAAACCCCAGTACCATCTCCTGATAACATTTCCTCTACACACGGTCCTCAAAATTCTCCTAAACATTATTTCGAAGGCAGCCCCAACAGAAGATCTCCAGTCATAGACCCGGTGGAGCAACAAATATATGACTATATAGAATCACTGGAGAGGAAAAGTGCCTCAATGGATCCAAAGGCTTCTGTCAAACCACAAGAACCTCTAATTGGTGCTCTCAAACAGGAAATCCATGAATTAGAGATATTGAACAAACATATCATACAGGAGAATGAAACCTTGAAGGAACAAAATAAACTAGACAAAGCAATTCATGACAATACTATTCTACATTTAGGACTATGGTACAAGAAAAATAGAAAATTGAAAAGGAAGAATAATATTTTGAACAAAACAATCATACAATAATCATCATATATTGGAGAGCAGTAAAACTCATGTTGTAACGATGCTAGTTTTGAAATGTTAGTTTTCATGCCACAAACTTAAAGAAGCCAAAACTTCTACTTAATTGATTTATCTGTAGTATGCTTCGTATATTCATTCTCCCACATAACACTTCTTCCTCACACAAATTAAAAACATAGTTCATTTAATATTGCATAATAGGTGTTCAATTGACAAATGTGAAATCACTAACGCACTTAGTATTTGGCAAACATCAATACCAAGTTTCGTTCACTCTATTTTGATAGAAAAAAATTGGTTGATAGCAAAACAAGCTAACAAATAAAATGTCAAGAATATGCATTGGTTCACTGAATAAATGTCGAAAAGACTTCTATTTGTGAGCAGGAGAGATTTAGTTAGCCAAAATAAATGAGATTTAGGATATAAATAAATTAGTATGTTGATATCGATTTTTAAAGCGTGCCACAAAGAGCAATCATGAAACACAATCCTATTAATTGGACTATCTCAAGTTGGAATTTAAGAAAAAATAAATATGGTTTAAAGTAACTAATTTTGGAACGGCCTTTTCTTATTGAAAATTGGGAAAATCAGTACTGGCTAGATTGATGACAATCACTGGTTAATGAATACCATTAAAATTGATATTAGTTAAATGTCCTTTAAGAAATTTGATGTCAATGCATGATTTAGATGGCTTATTACCTCTGACGCATTATATTTAGGTATGTTGGCTCTGAACTGGTTTTTAATAGCTCTAGGAAAGAAATTTTCCAATGTTTATCTTGTTGCAAACCCATTAGCATTGAAATCACCTCTAAATTTCTAGGAAACCGACTTCCTTTGTTTCTTGCAAAATTGGTAAGTGTTATCAGGATTTGATCTATCATTTTTCTATTGTTTTTTGAATTTTTTAAGTCTTGTGGTATCAACATTGTCGAAGGATATGGGGTATGAGGGACGGTGGGGGAGGGATACATTTCCACTCAAAATATCATGGTTTAACTATTGTTGGGTACTAAGTGTTCCTAAAAACAACTCAAATCCTCTCTCCATTAATCTATCAACTTGAGGTTTGTCCTTTTATTGCAAGGTTGTCGGCACAGTCTATGCAAGGATAGCACTTTAAATTATAGGATCATGTGTAAGACTACTACAAAGCAGAGGTTAAAGAAGACTAAATCTTATCAAAATCTAACAAGAGTAAATTGCTTATACAAAAATCATAAACTATCTCAAAAGTAGATGTTAAGTTCTGTTAAACCACTATTCCTTATTACAAATTAAAGCTTCAAAATATATAATGATTTTCAAAGGGAATTTAATAATTACTACAAGTACTCAAAATTGCTAACAATAACTGAGAAATCACTCTATTATGAGGTAATTCTAGAATTTCACATAGCTAGATCATTACACAAGAAAAACTCATTAAACCAAGTAATAAACCTTAGCGTGCATATAGGTAAATCACATGACTAATTAGCAAATCATAAATCTCAGAGCTTACATGAAACACAACAATTGTTTAATGTGGAAAGGAAGAAGTAGTAGTACTACAACAATTATTTTAATGTGGAAAGAAACAATTAATAATGATACAAGGAAGACAACATCTTTTCCAGTGACTAGGCCCAAGGTCTCCAAAAGCAACTGCCTTAGAAAAAATCAATATAACAGATTAAAACGGAATCCTCTAAGATTTCATTAATGTAAACATGAGTTACAAAAAAATTTGTAGAATGTTGAACTAGTTCTATTGTTCACGTTTTACAGTGAATGAAAAGTAATAATCATCTCCTCTTTTTTTACTGAGATTATATATATATATATATATAAGATTATATATATATATATATATATTACAATGTAATTCTTATGATAGAGCTATCCTGAGAATCAAAAGATTCTCAGGATTGCTGATTAAACCATAAAATATTTCAAAATAGCGAATGATATCTTTTCTTTGACTATTTTGTGCGAGTAGGTATAGATCTTCAATCAACATGCCAAAATTAGGCCAACGACCTATCCGCGCTTGAGTTCTCTTCAGCAATCCAAGGGAACAATAGTCATTCAATATATCTTTCTGCACATAAAATAACTCATATTATAGCATTTTGATATCTAAAATAGCTAAGATACTATTAACTTCTCTTCTAGAACTTCTACCTCTCGAATTATCATAAACTAAAGTTAAAAAGCTTAAAAAGTAGATTATTAACTAAGGAAATAAAGGGAAGAAACATACTATTTCTATGGCCCAACATCACTCCCAGCTTACCTTTTTGCATGTCCTCATGTAAAGAGATGATTAACATGTAGAAGTTTCAAGGAATAAGCTACATAATATTCTTCACCACAATACCGAAACCCATTTCTGTTTCATATTTCCTTGAATGTAGTAGTTTTATCTTTTTCAGAGAGCTCATACTAAGGGTGGTAAACATCTGGAGGGTATCATATGATAGGGAATCTATTTCTGCAACCAATCTAGTTAGGTCCTTCAGACAGGACCAAATGAACATACTCTTTCACTCTAATAGTTATTGCCTAAAAATTACGGTAATTGAATGGTTCCCTATTTTTCACCTTGCTAGAGCAAATATTCAATATTTGTTTGGCTGCACAAAGATATTATGTTTTTATTTCCTCAAACAATTCCAAACCAACCTGAAGAACATCATTATGAACATGTGCAAGAGCAGGAAGAACATATGACTGTTCCATAAACTTTTTGTCCCTAATGAGGGTGTACAAAGGGCTCCTTGGTTCCCCTTTGACCCAGAGGTCGAGGCCATTTTCCCTTTTTCGGTATATGTCATGAGCTTTTGACCACTTAATTTGATTCTTAGAAAAAGAGATAAAGGCCCAGAATCGCAGATCGCCAATAAAAGGGTTAGGATTTTCATCCCTCTGATCCTCTAAGAAAAAATTATGCATGTATAATTCACCCAAAAATTATTTTACATGCTCATATTGTTTTTGCAAATATTTAATGAAATCATAGACAATATTAAACTCAGATGGTTTTCCAGACTATACAACTTTAATTTTAAGCAATATATATCTCTCAAGCAAGAACAAAGCATAATTGTTTGTCGGGCACCTACAGGATAAAGCATCAGAGTAAATGGAGCAAACCTCATTGATTGTGCTAAAGATTTTTGAAGTTGGCCCTTCACCATTTCTATATTTTTCTTTGTTTCCCTAAGCTTAGTATAGGTCTCATCCTCAGTGATGGACATTGCTTTAAACTTTTGTAATAAATCCTGGTGTCCCTTCTAGGGTATCACTTCTCCTCGATACCAAATTTGATGTTTCTCTTCCAGTCTTTTATTCAACACCTGGATAGTAACATCCATGATAAATGGAGTGTAGGGAGGTACAACTTCCATTTTTGTAGCCCTATTAATGGAAATAAATGATTATGTTTGACTGGCTGCTTCAACTGTAATCACAGTAGAACTAAGGCCTGTTTGGTTTTTTGTGGAAACAATAAGAATTTATTTTGTTTTTCTCTACAGAATTAAGGAAACTTTTAGTTTGTATTTTAGTTGTCCTAGTTTCATGTTTCTTCTTATGACATCTTCTGTTGTTTCTTAACCATTTTATGAGTTCTATTTTCTTTCATAATTTTTGGTTTTCTTGTTGTAACAACCTTATTTCTTGGCTAGTTCTTCCTTTTCTTCTTCCAGCAAGTTTTTCAATTTCTGCAGTAGAAGTAGAGGGATTAGCAGCATCATTTTCATGTTCCTCAGTTGTGATTCTTTCATCAACATAAAAAATTATAGATTATCTAAGGTCCTTATCAAATTGAACTATATCAATTAGGTCATTGTTCATCCCCTGGCATTTGGGAGATGATAGAACTGTCACTTCAAATGGAGAGTCTGGTTCTTTAAAAAATTCGATGGATTCTCCTAATTGTTCCTGACAAGAGAAGTTCTTAAGGTCCTCTGAGGATTGCAATATCTCAGTATCATTGGAATTAGGGGTAGGGGTTGAAATATTGGGAGTAGGAGTTCATTCGGATGGATACTCCGAACAACCTGCATCCTCCTCATAATTGAACAGGGTTCTCGTATTTTCCAACACTTAGGCTATCTCATCTCTAAGGATTTTGGTTGATTTACCCTATTGTGCCTTTTGGCCTTCAGGGGTTTCATGGCACATGTTCTCTTCTAGAAGTTGTTCTCTAGAGTCTATGAATTTCCTTGGTTTAGCGAGTCTATCAGAACTTCTTCGCTTAACATGTAGGGATACTAGAAGAGATGTTAATCTCTTCTCAAACCTAGTTAAATTTTGTGATACTGAGGTCTAAACTTGTTCCTATGTGACATTCTCTGCTTCTGGTTGGGTTATTCTATTGCATGTGCTTCATTTTCGGGTGGTAGCTCATTCTATTCCACAAAATTGTTCCAAGTTATCTATAATTGATTTAATTCTCTAATAACTATCAACCTTATAAGAAAATGGTGGCTAACCACAACATCCAGGTCCTTTTCCTTGTGAATTCTAGCAACTAGTTCATGCAAAAGGGAATTTAGAAAGAAAGGTAAGTTTATGATCCCCTTTTGTTTCAACGCTGCTAACAACTTCAAATGTCGTGGTCTTACTATGTCATGGCATCCATCGCATGTAATATACCTCTGCACTATCTCCACTAACTCCCTCCATGGTTCGGGGAAGGAAGTAGGGTGATATCCTTTTCCTTTTTGGATCAATTTTGTTACACTGAAATTTGTCACCATGACTATCTGCAGTTAGTATGGCTCCATCAATAGTCATACTATCCTCCTTGGCAAGCCTTATACCTCTGCTCTCCATGTCAAACTTCAAGAAAGAGAGAAAGTCTTTAAAAATCATGTTTATCTCTGGGTACGCAGGTTCTCTCTACCTTGCCTGCATGTACGCATCCCAGGCTCATTGTACCTGCGTACTTGTACGCCCTGTAAGTCAAGGGATGGGTGCGTACTCCTGTAAAGGTCAAAAGGTGCAAGTTTCATCTTAAAAAAGTTACTTGTGGTCATTTCTAGAGCATTCTAGAAACTTGTTTGATGTGTATTGAGCACCTCCAGATGGTTCATGCATCCCTATGAAAGAGGAACTTATCCCATCAAGAGAGGAGCTACCCCATCCAAAAGATGGAGTATCCCATTGATGTTGGACCTGAATAACTTCCTCTAGAACACTATAAATAAAGGCATTGGGCCAGAGGAGGGGAGGTTGAAAGCTGAACTTTCCAAAGGGTAGATGCTTCTGGAATTAGGACTTCCTTGTAGAAGCTTGTGAGGAGAGATTACCATCCTTTCTTGTTTCATTTGGAAGTGGGTGAGCTTATCAAAGTAAAGGAAAACTCTTGCTGGACCCGGGGAGGAACTTGCACAACACCAAGGCTCAGGTTGTAATGGTTTCTTTTGTTTCCTATTAATACAAATAAGTCCATTCTTCTCAACAATTTGTTATTAATGAGTTGTTTCATATACTCCTTGGTCTATATGTTGAATTTTTTTTTTAATTTTATGAGATATTCAGG
>APFE031736268.1:34357-66428 GCA_000404065.3 Pinus taeda
ATGGAGATATAATCATCTATCTCTAGACCCAATCCTTTCGGCCTGAACTTTCAAAGTCGGAGCGTCGAAAAATTTGATTCCAGTCCCAACAGTTTAAAATTATTGGAGATACTCTTTATCGCCGTGGGGCAGACTTGGTTTTTCGACTTTGCTTAACTCACGAAGAGGCTGAGAGGGTTTTGAATGACTGTCACTCTGGAGCATGTGGCTGTCATATGTCTGGGTATGCCACTGCCCAAAAGATATTGCGCACTGACTACTTTTGGCCGTCTTTATTCAAAGATTGTATTATTGCGGTCCGAAAATGCCACAACTGTCAGGTGTTTGATCGAAAGATGAGCGCACCACCTGCTCCTCTCCACCCTATAATTTCCATCGGTCCTTTCGCCAAATGGGGTATCGACTTCATAACTTTTAACCCTCACTTGGCCGGGGGGCATGCGTATATCATCCTCGCGGTTGATTATTTTACTAAATGGGCCGAGGCGATGCCTACATTTGAGGCACATGGCAAAACAACAACAATTTTCATTTTCAATCATATTATTGCTAGGTTTGGTGTCCCACAAGTGATCATTACTGACCATGGGCGCCATTTTCGAAACTTCATGATGACCGAACTTACAGGCCAGCTTGGTTTTCGCCACGATAGCTCTACTCCTTATTATCCACAAGCCAACGGTCTAGTTGAGTCTATCAATAAAGTTTTGGTTATCATGATCCGACGAATCATTGGTATTCATCGGTCGAATTGGCACAACATGTTATTTTCAGCGCTATGGGCATACCGAACCTCAGTGAAAACATCAACAGGGTTCACTACTTTTCAGCTAGTTTATGGTTTGGAATCTGTGTTACCCATTGAATGCGAAATCCCATCACTTCAAATGGCTATCGAATTACTACCAGCTGCGTTCAAAGAGGAAAAGCGTTTATTATACTTAGCT
The DNA here is from genome assembly GCA_000404065.3 of Pinus taeda. Classification (NCBI taxonomy): domain Eukaryota; kingdom Viridiplantae; phylum Streptophyta; class Pinopsida; order Pinales; family Pinaceae; genus Pinus; species Pinus taeda. The sequence continues at coordinate 35,305 of APFE031736268.1, forward strand.
AAATTAGATGAGACTCGTCGCGATGCTACATTGGAAATCGAGACTCATGCGAAACGAATGAAAGCTCAGTATGATAGAAATGTGACCCCTCGAAATTTTTCGGAAGGAGACCTAGTGCTATTATATGATCAAGCCAACGATAAACTATGTGCTGGAAAATTCGTTCCTATGTGGCATGGGCCCTACATTGTCAAGCGAAAGCTAGCAAAGGGGGCATATGAGCTAGTTGATTTTGACGGGGACTCTTTGGGTAAACCCAGAAATGGACTTTACCTAAAGAGGTATTATGCTTAAATGCAGGGTATGGAGAATTTTTAGTTAGGTTAGGTTTCCTTTCTAGTTAGGTTTTCTTTCTAGCTGGTGTGTTTGTTAGTCTAGATAGTGTGCTTAGCTTAGAGAGTGTGTTTTCGTCATTATTCTGGCTTATCTTGGTTTTACTCTTGATATTTTAGATGTCGATGCCTCTCCAAACATACATTGGATTTGCTGATGGTGCTTGTCATAGTACACAGAATATCTTTTCCGCAGCTTGGGTTATTTATTCGCCCTCTGACGAGTTAGTTTCTATGCATGGGGTGAGCCTCGGTCAAACGACAAACAACATTGCCGAATACAGTGCAGTGATTGAGTTATTGTCTGAATCTATTTCACTTGGGATTCGACGTTTGATTGTGAGGTTAGATTCGGAACTCGTTGTATTACAGCTTAATAGATTTTATGCCATTAGAAATCCTGTGTTATTAAGATTGTTTTTGAGAGTGCGTCTCTTGGAACGTGAGTTTAATTACATTGAATATCAGCATATTCCAAGGTCTCTAAATACATTAGCAGATGCAATTGCTTCTCGAGTATTAGACAGACATTTGAGATAATTGTAAATTTAACAAACATTTCATCATACATGTGAACAAGATAAGCCGGTAAAATGATATATATATATATAGATAGAGTGTGTCAAAAAATCTCCATCGTCCTCGATCATAGGTTGAAAAACACCTTATGATCGGCAAAAATGATAAGTACAAAAAACCAAAATGTTACATGTGTCTACAAGTGATCATCCAATCACTGGTGGTGTTCTCTATAAGACACCACTGCACGATCTACTCTACATAAAAACCTCCTAAAAGGTCCTGGGACCGCAACTACATAACACTGTAGCCTGATAGGAATATCATCGATGGTCGTCTCCGGTATGTATGCCGTCAGATGCTCTAGATCCTGCTCCAACTCAGCAAGTGTCTCTGCAGCTGCATCCTGAGGGGCTGGTAGCGGTGCAACTAGATGTCTCCTCTCAAAAGTCCGGAGATTGGCTAGATGTTGTGGGCCTACGTCTGCATTTTGAAAAATTTTACTTTCAGTTTTGAAACGATATTTAAAAAACAAAAATATAGATAATTTAAAACAATTGTGAAAAGTGAATATACCTATGTCATCCCATTGTTCTCCCTGTGGAAGAACCATGTTCGGATCACCTCGAAAATCCATTCCGGCATAAGGAAAATCTTGAATGGTGAAGACCTGGTTCTCTAACCAGTGAAAGTAGACCTCAGGAAAGCGGATGACCTTCTCTCCCTCATCCGGATGTCGGGCCATAACTGCAACCCATCTCATCAACTTAGGCTCCCGAGGAAGCCCAACCCCAACTGTGAGTTGTTGTGGGATCAACATAGGAACTCTCTCTAAGGCGAAGCTCACAACCAAAGACCCATATCCAAAAGTCTTTGATTGTCCGTTCTTCGCCGTAGTCAACTGGCCCTTCATATTGGCCAGTACAGCATCGCACCAGTTGAAAATGGTGCTTTGGTAGCAATCTATCGCCATCCGCATCTGGGACCCGGTGGCTATGTGTAAAGCGGCTGCGCCGCAGAGTCTGGTAACTGTGAATTCTATCACCATAAGTTCAGGTCGAGATATGAACTTGATTTCAATCCCCTTCTCCTGGTTCTGATTGTTACACCACTCTAGCCGGAGGCTAGCAAGGGATTGGCCACCCGACCTAGTCCCGAATAAGAAAGGTGTTCGCCCCTGTTGGGCAAACCAGTGAGAAAGTATATGTCAGAGGCCTCTATCTCGAGCTAGTGGCTTCCAATGTAAAAACATTGATCCTGAATGTTCCATCTCTCGACCAGCCACTCTAGAAATGGCACCTGGGCCCTCATGCCAGGTATGACCCAGTATTTGTAAAGACCGCATGTTCTCAACACATCAATGGTAGGTTGATCATTTAGCGCGGCCGAATCAACGTCTTCGTGCTCTCTTTCATGCCAATCAAGCATGGTGGGAAACCTACACACCAAGAAATAAGCTTTAGAAATCATAAAATCAAAAATTGATGGTTGAATTTGAAATTTTGGGTTTGGAAGTGCACTTTCCACGGGGTACGCACCCCGCCTTCAGAAACAGAGCGTGGGTATGCACCTGATCTGAAGGTAGGTTGCGTACCCCGACCTTTTTCCCTTTGAGGAAAAAGTCGGGGTATGCAGGTTACCCATGGGACACCTATGTACCCTGAGGAGCGCATCCTAAAACCCCAATGCCCCCAAAAAATCAAACTAAGGCTAAAATTAACATTCTAAACGGATGAAATTGAAGAGGAGGATGTTGTGGATTACCTGAAAGAGACGACGCTCGATTCCGACAGTCGGATTCTCCGCAAAGTCCACGGGAAGTTTCTTGCCAATATCCCTTTTCTCTCCCTCAACAATAAAATGGTAAAATTGACATGGTAAAAAGTCTTTTTTATAGGTTTTTTGGATGAATAAATACTAAATTTGTTTATTTTTCACCATGGAAGGACGTTTTTCAATGTATTTTTGCCTATCTTAAACAGGTATGAGTAATGTGTCGTTTTTGTGCAGGACAAAGGGATTTTCAGGGAAACTTGTCATTTTTCACGAACCAAACATCAGAGTCATCTTTAAGCCCTTTTCTGACTCCTAAAAAATGAAAATATTGCCGAGCGTTTCTTTTACACTCGTTAAAACGGAATTAAAAGACGGTCCTCTTACAGCCCTTTTCTGACCGAAAAAACAAGAAAAGATTGCCGGATTTTTTGTCGTTTCAAATTCGATATTGGAAATAAAATGACGTGTCCTTGATCGCTTTTTACTTTTCAGGTCAAAGACACTAACTATGAAAATATCCTTGATCGCAAGATCAAGCGGTTCTCCTAAGTATTATTTTATACTTTTTCGGGCTTAGGAGACACAACTTTACGAAAAAATTCAATCTGGAGTCTTCTAAGTTTTTCAGACTCTCTAAATATGAAAAACGCCGAGTTTCTCCTATACTGGACTCGTTAAAATTTCACAGTAAAGGACCTGTTCTATTACAAACAGGAACGGACCACTCTTTCTTAGGGTTCGCATCAAAAACTAAGTTGGACTCATCCGAAGGATGAGCTTACAAACAAGCATATGTTATCCTCCTCAAGCTTGTAAAAAATAAAGAGGTACTTGCCAGAAATGGTGGGGGAAAAATGAAAAGAATGAACCTATTTGATATCCTTTTGTCTCAGAAATAAAACCTTACTACCACTCTTGAACACGACACTTATTCATTCACCTGGGTTGGGAAATCCCTTGTCTCACAGTTGACCAAGATCATTTGACATCTTAAGCCGGGTTATGGAGTCGACTTTGAGTCATTCGTCGCCAAACCATCTGTTGTGTCGTTATGTGTTCAAGAGGTCTAAAACAAAACATTCGCAAAATACCTATCATCCATTTTATCATCCTTGAGTCAGTCCTTACAGCAACATTTCTTCAACTTGAACTATGATTTCGTGTTGTGGGCTTGCCTGCGACGGGTCGCTTTCTATTGACATCAGCACATTATTTAGAGAGTTGACTTAGAAATCATCAGTGCCTTGAAGTCTGCATGCATCAATGGCAGGTTTCTCGCCTTTGATGTCAGCTTTCATCATTGACTTGCGATCGAAGGATTCCATGAAATGTTCGACATCGACTCATTCATTCACATCTCATGGATTGTGCTGGGTACTTTGAGAACCATTGACATCACTGGTGGTCTCTCTCATGCTTGTTAACAATTTGCATCATTGACTGGTAATCAAGTGGTTTCTACCATGTTCGACATCGACTCATTTATTCGCATGGCTAGAATCGTACCAATTCGGGAAGTAGAGATGAAGACCCTGGATCTAGTTTCCACCATCGAGGCTGTGAGGAGTTTTGTATTCATTATATTATAGACCAATTATAAGCAGATGGCTGCATCCATACTGTGTCTACAAGAGTCTATGATTATGATGTACTATGAAATCATTCTTGTATCAGAATAGTAGTTAGTCTGTTAGTTAAAGTTTTTGATCTGAGTATGGGAATGCCTACCTCAGCGATGATATAATATTATACATGTATTTTGTGTTGAAAATTGTAGGTTCTGACTGGGCTCTCCATGAGATAATCCTTCAAATGATAAAGTACTTCACCCTTCCTAGATGATATAAAACCCTTATCTATTACAGGCTTTGCACTTTAGGGGGAAATCCGTTACACTAAAATTTGTCACCATGACTATCTGCAGTTAGTATGGCTCCATCAATAGTCATATTATCCTCCTTGTCAAGCCTTATACCTCTGCTCTCCATGTCAAAACTTCAAAAAAGAGGGAAAGTCATTAAAAATCATGTTTATCTCTGGGTACGCAGGTTCTCTCTACCTTGCCTGCGTGTACGCATCCCAAGCTCATTGTACCTGCGTACTTGTACGCTCTGTAATTCAAGGGATGGGTGCGTACTCCTGTAAAGGTCAAAAGGCGCGAGTTTCATCTTAAAAAAGTTACTTGTGGTCATTTCTAGAGCATTCTAGAAGATTGTTTGACGTGTATTGAGCCCTCAAGATGGTTCATGTATCCCTATGAAAGAGGAACTTATCCCATCAAGAGGGGAGCTAACCCATCCAAAGAGGGGCTTATCCCATTGATGGTGGACCTGATTAACTTCCTCTAGAGAATTATAAATACAGGCATTGGGCTAGAAGAGGGGAGGTTAAAAGCTAAATATTCCAAAGGGTAGATGCTGCTGGAATTAGGACTTCCTTGTAGAAGCTTGTGAGGAGAGATTCCCATCCTTTCTTGTTTCATTTGGAAGTGGGTGAGCTTATCAAAGTAAAGGAAAACTCTTGCTGGACCCTGGGAGGAACTTGCACAAAACCAAGGCTCAGGTTGTAATGGTTTCTTTTGTTTCCTATTAATACAAATAAGTCCATTCTTCTCAACAATTTGTTATTAATGAGTTGTTTCATATACTCCTTGGTCTATATTGTGAATATGTTTTATTTTATGGGATATTCAGGTGCTATGTAATCGTTTGATTGTTAGTGAATGCAGGTTTCGAAGTGAAGGAGGAGCTCATCTGGATCGACGAGGCTAGACTACTACAATAGCGTTGGACTACAGGTAGGATCTAAAACACTTGATTTCTCATGTGATAAATGCATGTTTAGATAAGGATTGCTCTTAATTGTCTTGTTTGTCACTAGAAAGTCTTAGGCTTCTAGGAAGGTTGGTTTTGTCCGCAAGATTAACTCTTTCCGCATGACAAATTCCTCACTAGGATCCATAAATAATAGCATAGAACTCTATAGTCACGTATGCCTGTCTACCCATTTTTCTCCTTTTGTGGAAAGACCCATAAATTTTTCCAGAATTGTCTCGTTGACTGTTATCTATCTTCCCCTGACTGTCATTACTCCATTGCTTAAATTCTGTAAAAACTCCAGAGCAATAGAGTTATCGAATCCTTGCAGCTGAGAAAAATATTTGGTCCATCCTAACTGCTCCAAAATTCTTCGAGCTTGTTCGGTAACCCGAATTTGAGGTGGTTCGCTTCAAATTGGCCAACCACCCATTGCACCTATTATTTCTATAGAAAATGTTCAATAGATGTATAGAAAGTTTAAACCAAAATTAGCAACACTCAGCACAACATATGCGAAGAAGATTACCGCAATAATTAACCATTTTTGTTAAGTGTGCCAGCCATATCATGCATGTGATATTTCATGACTCCCAATGAGAAAAAGGTCGACCACGATCTTTGGTAGCAAGGCAAGTTAGTCATTACATTAATACACTTAATTACCATTATGGAGGGTGGTTACATCACATGAGAGCACTAGGTGTAATGATAAGGCATACTTAATACACATATATGTTGATGTATGAAGATCTTTGCAGGCTTGAAAGCATATATATAAAAAGAATTAATCAAGGATAAAACAACGTGCACAAGGGAAAATTACCTTCGAAGAAGAAAAATAAAGTAGAAACAAAGTTCCTTTATATATAATAAATGCATTCTCGATGCCTAAGATAAAGATATTGTTCATATAGTTTAAGATTTATCACCTTACTGTTTATAATAGATTTTCATATAAGTGGTGGTGATTCCTCCTTGATTAAAAGAAAAGGACGTCAAAATGACACAATATTGATATGGAAATCCCAATTAGACTTCAATACCATAGGTAGATACTCTGATTCTAGCAGGTGCCCATAGCCTCAATAGGATTTCCTTTTAACCACTTGATATGCTAGTATCATGTTTACTATGTCCCTGAGATGTGGATTTAATATTCACTGGGCTGCTGAATAGCACAGTCATCTTTCTCTATATAAATGTGATGAGTACATAATTGTGGGTTGATACCCTTCATATCCGAGTATTCCCAGGAAAATGCATGTTTATATCGGTGAAGAATCTCGATTAATTTTTGTTGTTGCCAGTTATCTAGATTGGCATTAATGTTAAGGGTTTTACCTGGTTCAATTTCAATTGGTATGCTATTACGAATGTCAGTTGTGGGTATATGATCATTATTTGGAATTTCTAATGGATCTTCCTTGGCTTCATTATCAAGTATAGCTCTCAACATTTGACACGCTGGATTCCCTATGGTAGACATCTGTTAATGAAGTCGCTGGTTATATCATCTTCTATTTGATTTTTAAGTTCGAGCGATTCATCTAATGTAAGGGGGGAGCATAGGATTTCTTCTTGGTATCTGTGCAGGCATCGCTGATGATTTTCAATAAGAAAACCAGGTTTAGCAGGTGGATATAGGATGAGGTTTTTGCAGGTGTTTCCCTTGGTAACTACATGTTTCCTATTCATCATCCTATATATGCATCTGTTGTTTCCAACCATGGCCTCCCTAATATCATAGGGTGCCTGTTCAATCTATTCCTTGGATTAATAACCAAAAAGCCTACCAGGTATTCCCAAGAATCCACAGAGACAATAATGTCTTCCATAGTACCTTCAGGCCTGACTACTGATCTATGACCTAACTTTAATAATGTTGAGGTTAGCTTCAATGTTGTGACACCCAAAATATTGTAGGTCTCATGAGTTAAAATATTGATAGTTGCTCCTAAATATACCAAAGTATTTGGAAGGGTTCAACCCCAAATTTGGAAAGTTACTACTAGATTTCTCGGGTCATCATACTTGATAGGTACATGTTTTCCTAACATGAGATCAGATAATTTTCCTACAACGTGAACTGTTGGTGGGTCTTTTGGTTTCCTTCCAGGATTTTTACCGCATAATTCTTTGATTTTCTTAGCATAGATAGAAACATATCGTATAGCCTGAAGGAGCAGAATTTTTATACATAAATTCTTTAATTCCCCTAAAAGATCAAAATCAGGATAAATAGTTGGTTTAATTATAATAAGTCTTTTTGGGAATGGAGGTGAAGCAGTTGTAACTCTATCAGAACCTTGTTGATTGATTGCAGCATCGGCTAGTTTTGTCTCAGAAATAACTACAGTTGGAGGTTTCGCTACAAGATTCTCCTATGTGCACGTTTCATTGTCATCTGGTTCCTAATTAGCTTTGTCACCTTCGAGGAAGGTAACTCACCCAGATCTTAGTCATAGTTCGTTGCACTCAAGAGGATTTATTTCATAATATGAACTTTCAACAATTTGTACATATTAGACAGGTCTATTATTCGAATTAGGATTCGGTTGAGCTAGAAATTGTGGACATATCAGGGGTTGGGGGTTCGACGGTAATGAAAATGGATCTTGTAATGATGGTTATGACTAGGGAAGCGTCCTGAAAGGCAGATTGATTGGTCCTGCAAGGCACTACCAATTTTGAGGCCACATTGTGTTTTGCATAGATTCATTATTCCATTATGAAGGATAGGGATTATTGGCTACGTTTTGTCGTGATGGGGTGGAGTATTGTTGATTTGGCCATACAGGTCCAAAAAATGGTTAATTTGGCCAAGTTGGTGTGGCATAAGGCTAGGGTTGCCAAGTGGAGTTAAAATATGGCTATCCCGGCCATGTAGATCCATGAATTTGTTGTTAACCATATTGTCTTGAATAAAACAGAGATGTATCTTACATCATACCTGAAGGACGGGCATGCCATTATCATCATTATGCCATAAGATATGTTGGTTCTCGATCTTCCTCGACTTCTTTTAACACGGTCTTCAATCCTGGTAGTGATGGACTTCAATCTGTTGAATGTTCTTTAGTGTTGGTAGTGCATGTGTTCAACTATATCTAGTGGGCATTCCCTTTGGCTATGTTTCTTTCGGTAGCATGGACAAAATATGGCTAAAGCGCGTTCTGCGTCAACTTGTTTCTATTTTTCTTGCAATACGTCTTGGGAAATATTACCTTTCCCCATAAAATTAAGTGTTTCCACCCATTCATATTTCATGCCTTTAATTAAAGAAGTTTTTAACACTTCCTTTGGTCAAGTGGTAGAAGGTGATCTTTGTAGGTTGTATTGAAATCTCTCAATGTATTCCTCTAAGGTTTCATTATCCTTTGCAGTCATTTTAAAAATTTCATCTTTTAAGTCCCTAGATCAACAATAAGCCTGATATTTAGTATGAAAAACACTTTTCATTGCATCCCAAGAATCTATAGTACCTCCTCCTAACTGCATGAAACAATGTAAAGCTACCCCCTTCAAGGTAGAAGGAAACAATTTCAGCTTTTGGGGATCATTGGTGTAATCATACCCTCTACACAGAACATTGAACTCGAACAAGAATGCATCGGGATCTTATGAAGTCATCCCATGAAAAGTTGGGATACTTTGTAATGGGATGGATTTCATTGGATCATTGGCCAATGAATCAACTATAGGATATTCTATGGTCGAGGTCTAAGCTTGTGATACTTGATTTTCAATTTTGTCAAAAAATTGACAATATCTTTCAGGTATTTCATGATCAGGAGGTATTAATCGAGTAGGGGGATTTTGGTTGATGTTCAACCCTCGAGGGGGCTTCACAACACTGCTTAGATCAGGATTTTCATATGCTTCTATCTCAGTAGGTGTTGTAAGGGGTGCAAGTCCAAGAGTTTGTAGATTTGTCTCAACCGATCATAATTCTATTCCACTTGTTTCTCCCTCCCCTTCTTTCAAGTTACAAGAATTCCCCTCATATCCATTAGAAGGAATGAAGTTTCTAATAGGCATATCTTGAAAGCTTTGTTCAAATCCTTCAATTTTGTTGTGAATCTCAGTGTGAGTTGTAGTTGATGACTCTTTTATTCAAGGGGAAATGGTAGAGCTCTTCCGAGATATTGTTTTGGGACCTACTAATGCTTGAGATCCAGGATTTTGAATGATTTTGTTTATAAATGTCAATCTCCCAAGGCTCACCGGACCTTGGGTTTTTGTGGGTTTTGATAGAGATTTTTGTTATATAGCTACCTTATTTCTATTCTTTTTCTTAGTCATACCTACCTACATACTTTAATTGTATCATCCAAAGCTAGGCACTGGCACAAGCTCTTTACTTAGTGCATGCACAGGTTCTTACCTTCCGTCCTCAATACCCAGCCCTTCAGAGACACAATCTATCACTTTTTTGACAACCTCCCCGACAATGGTGCCAAAATGTTGGGTACTAAGTTGTTCCTAAGAAATCAACTCAATCCTCTCTCCATTAATCTATCAACCTAAGGTTAGTCCTTTTATTACAAGGTTGTCATCACAGTCTATGCAAGGATAACACTTTAAATTATAGGAGATTGTGTATGACTGTGTATGACTACTACAAAGTAGAGGTTAAAGAATAATGCTTGTAGAAAAGGCTAAACCTTATCAAATTCTAACATGATTAAATTTCTTATACAAAAATCATAAACTATCTCAAAAGCAAATTTTAAGTTTTGTTAAACCACTATTCCTTATTATAAATAAAATCTTAAGAATATATAATGATTTTCAAAGGGAAATTACTAATTACTACAAGTACTCAAAAATGCTAACAATATCTGAGAAATCACTTTATTACGAGGTAATTATATAATTTCACATATCTAGATCATTACACAAGAAAAACTCATTAAATCGAATAATAAGCCTTAAGCATGCATATAACTAAATATCACAACTAATCAACAAATCATAAATCTCACATCTTACACATAGCACAAAAATCGTTCAATGCAGAAAGGAACAAGTATTAGTACTACAACAATCGTTCAAATGTGGAAAGAAACAATTAATAATCATACAAGGAAGACAATAATTGTTCTAGTGACTAGGCCCAAGGTCCCTGGAAGTAAGTTCCTTAGAAAAACTCAATATAAGAATTAAAACAGAATCCTCTGAGATTTCATTAATATAAAAATGAGTTACAGAAAAGTCTGTAGAACCTTGAAGTAGTTTTGTTGTTCATATTTTATAGTGAATGAAAAGTAATAATTATCTCCTCTTTTTTTACTCAGATTATATATATATATATATAATATATATATATATATATATATATATATATATATATATATATATATATATATATATATATATATATATATATTACAATGTAATTCTTATGAGAGAGATATCGTGAAAATCAGAAGATTCTCAAGATTGCTCATTAAACCATAAAATCTTGCAAAATAGTGAATGATATCTTTTCTTTGACTATTTTGCGTGAGTAGGTATAGTTCTTCAATCAGCATGCCAAAATTAGGCCAACGGCCTGTCCACTCTTGAGTTCTCTTCAACAATCCAAGGGAACAATAGTCATTCAAGAGATCTTTCTGCACATAAATTAACTCATATTATAGCTTTTTGATATCTAAAATATCTAAATTAACTATGATACTATTAAATTCTCTTCTAGAACTTCTACCTCTCGAATTATAATAAACTAAAGGTATAAAGCTTAAAAAGTAGATTATTAACAAGGAAATAAAGGGGAGAAACATAACATTTCTATGGCCCAACAACTGTTACTATTGCAATACTGACGAAGAGATGAATAGCCAAAAGAAACAATGGAAAAAGCATACATGAAAAGGTATTTGCAAAGATCTAAGATATCTTAATGCTCAGCCAAGATATCTTAACTCTTAGATGGATATTTTAATGATAATGGATAACATATTGGAACTTCAGAAAATGCGCAGGTGATTGGACGATGAACTGGATGTTCTAAGAGCATTATTGGAAGAGCTCTTGCAAAACATGAATGAAGCAATGAGACCTCCATTCTCACATCAGAATCAGTGGAAACATCAAACTCTAGGAACTATGGTTGATTAATAAAGAAATCTTTACCAAATTTTGCTACTTTCTCAACCAATTTGAAATTCAATATATGCTAAAGGCTATATATTGTAATTTTGTCAACATAACAAAAAAACATATTTGGATACTGTGGAATATACATGTATGTATAAATGAAAAATATTTTGCAAGTTATGTCGTACTCTTCCATACATCGTTTCTTCAAATAAGCATTTGATTTACATATTTGTTTGAGTTCTGTACGATAATGATTGGTTTAGAAATTTGTTTTAATTTTGTGTGATAAACCCTTTTTAATATAATTTAGTTATAACAAGTTATTAGAAATATGTCAATGTATTACAAATAAATGAAGAATTGTATTTCAAGAAACATATAATAGAATAGTCTAATAACATTTCATCACCTATACTTTGATCTGATCATGTTCATGAAATATAATTTTTGTAAATTATGCAAAATTGGAGCATTGGAATAATGTAATTGTTATGCATGAAAATGTTTGTTTTTTTTCTAATCTAATCAAATTTTACAATTGGAAATAGATGGAAATATGTTTTCTAATATTGTTTGACTAATTATAGGATTTGGAAATTTGGTAAATCAATAAAACAATATAATAAATCACATTGCAAAAAAACAGACACAACATAGCACAATGAACTAGTTACACATTACAATAAAAACATAGTAAATATCATAGTACAAACATCAATATGCAAAGGGGGGTGGGACCATTGCGCGTAGTGGGGAGGAAGAAACAACTGGGTGGGTGGGGGAACAAATATTTCTCCGCATCTTCATGCGATGTATCAACGTTAACAGTTTCGTGAACTATGCAAGGGTTTCATGAATTAATCTTGGAAATTGTTTTATTCTGCCTTGGAATTGTAAAACTCGAGTTTCAAACACATTTAACTGCAACATATTGTATAATTTATTTACACCTTTTTGTTTTTAAATTTTGTGAAATTGAAATAATAATGTAACATTGGTATCTTTTTTCCATGTAAATTTTGAGCACTTTCAGTTAAACTAAAATTAGATCTTACGTTCTTGAAACGCTACAAAGATGCATATGTGGTTCCTGTTTTCGCCCGTACTATTACCCCCTTAACAACTAGTTTTCAACGGCTAGTTCCTAACAGCTATCTCAAGACCCGAATGCTTCTCTGCTATTTAATCTTTTGTTAAGACTATTTTTTTCTCACCATTTGTCTTGAGGATGAACCACATCAGTTGTTTCGAGACATCGACCCATTCTATAACATGCGATTAATCCAGAAGACACACTAATTATTTATATGGAACACAAAAGTGTCAGATCTAACATTATAACCCTACATAGAAGGGATATGGATGATAAAGTTTGTCAGTTTGAACAAACTCATCTGTAGGTTTCAAAGAGAAAATCAGATCTTACGTTCTTGAAATGTTGCAGAGATGCATCCGTGGTTCCTGTTTTTGCTCATACTATTACCCCCTTAACAGCTAGTTCCTACATCTATCTCAAGACCCGAATTCTTCTCTGCTATTTAATATTTTGTTAAGACTATTTTTTCTCACCATTTGTCCTGAGGATGAACCACGTTAGTTGGTTCAAAACGTCGACCCATTCTATAACATGTGATTAATTCAGAAGACACATTAATTGTCGATATGGATCACAAAAGTCTCAGATCTAACATTATAACCCTACACGGAAGGGATATGGCTGATATAGTTCGTTAGTTTGAATGAACTCGTTTGCAGGTTGCAAAGAGAAAATCAGATCTTATGTTCTTGAAACACTATAGATATGCATCCGTGGTTCCTGTTTTTGCCCGTACTATTAACCCCTTAATAGCTACTTTTCAACGGCTAGTCCCTAACGGCTATCTCAAGACCGGATGCTTCTCTGCTATTTAATCTTTTGTTAAGACTGTTTTTTTCTCACCATTTTTCTTGAGGATGAACCACATTAGTTGGTTCGAAACGTCAACCCATTCTATAACATGTGATTAATCCGGAAGACACACTAATTATCAATATGGATCACAAAAGTCCCAGATCTAACATTATAACCCTACACGGAAGGGATATGGCTGATAAAGTTTTTCAGTTTGAACGAACTCGTCTGCAGGTTTCAAAGAGAAAATCAGATCTTACCTTCTTGAAATGCTGCAAAGATGCATCTGTGGTTCCTGTTTTTGCCTGTACTATTACCCCCTTAACAACTAGTTTTCAATGGCTAGTTCCTAATGACTATCTCAACACCCGGATGCTTCTCTGCTATTTAATATTTTGTTAAGACTATTTTTTCTCACCATTTGTCCTGAGGATGAACCACATTAGTTGGTTTGAAACATCGACCCATTCTATAACATGTGATTAATCCAGAAGACACACTAATTATTAGTATGACAATTGTTTTCAATTATTATTAAACACAACTTTTGCTTTCTAGATACATTAAACAAGTATTAAGGATCCATATAATCTTTAAATATTCAAATACAAAGGCTCCCCACATATTATTTGGCTAGCATAAACTATGTGCAAAGGAAATATGTTTTGTAATTTGTTTGACTAATTATAGAATTTAACATTGTAAGAAACCACACTACTTAAAATCAAACATGGCATAGCATAATGAACTAGCTACACATTATAATCAGAACATATTAAATAATCTTAGTAAATATCATAGTACAAAATTTAGAAATTTAACAAAGAAATTCATTGAAATACATTTTTGTAAAATGTTAATAGTTATAGATTACATAATCACAAGATGAAATCAAATGCCAATTGTCCAATGAATCAAAATAACTCTTCGGAAAAAATCAAATTATTTAATTTGGAAGTAGAAGACAATGTTAATATTGGAAGTGTAGATATCCAGAAGCACAGAAATGTGGATGACCCCCTACGCCTCGCCAATAGTCAACGGGAATTCAGTCGTACTAGTTACCAGTAAGAGAGATATCCGCACTTTCCATAGAATACCTCTTGATTTTGACAACTTGACAATAATATTATCTCCAAAATACCAATATTAGATTGCTTGACAATGTAAGAAAAGAGAATAGTAGACCAACTAACCATAACATGAAATCAAATTTCAATCATCCAACAAACCGAAAAAGTTGTCCAACAATAGTCAAAATTTTCAAGCATAAAGTATAAGGTCATGTTAATATTGCGAATACGGATATGTGAATGTGTGAAAATGAAGATGCTTCCCCTACTCCTTGTCATTTTAGATCAACTAACCAAAAGATGAAATCAGATCCCAATCATCCAACAAACCAGAAAAGCTCTCCACCAGTGCTCAAATTCTTAAAGTAAAGTAAAACATAGTGTTAAGATTAAAAATGTGGATACATAGAGGTGCAAAACCATAAATAGATTTCTTGATAATGCAAGAGAAGAGAACCAAAATACCATCACTAGTTTACTTGACAGTGCAAACAAAGAGAGAGAGAATATCATTAGTAGATTGCTTGATAATGCAAGCAATAAGAATTGTACCATGACTAGATTCCTTGACAATGTAAACAAACAGAACCATCATTGTATATGTATAATCACACTTTGATGGTTTAATGTAAATGCTCCATGTATCTCGAAAATGGACAACAAATAAATAAAAACTAATTTGTTCACACAATATTGTTCATAGGAAACTTTTCGTAAATTAGGTAATACTTTCTCCAGTTCCATGCCTCTTAGAACACAATATATTTTGGTCTTGTCATTTGCATGTATGATACAGTTTATTCAATGGAAATAAATGAAGCGACAGTCTTCATTGCAAATGGTACACTCTACCATAATTTCATTCATAGTTCTAGAAATTGTAATTGGACTACTACATTTCTCACGTATAGCATCAATTGGCATTACAAGTATTGTAAAATTGATCTAGAAAACCAAGACTTTGTAACTTAAAAAAAATCTCTCTCTCTCTCCTCTCTCTCTCTCTCTTTTTATATATATATTATATACATATATATATATATATATATATATAATATATATATTTTTTATATAATATTTAATATATATATCATCTATTATTTATCTAATATATATAAATATTTTATATATATATATTTATAATATATCATAAAGTTTACTATTCATAGTCCACTCACCGAACAAAGCAATTTTCTTATATTTTTGACTTTCTTTTTTGTTTTCAATGAAGATATGAATGTGGATTATCAAGTTCGGAAAACTCTTACTTGTTTTCTAACTATGCTTTTTAGGAGGATGAGCAAAAAAATGTTTTCTTGCAATTGCCCTTGAATTGAAAGATATGTTGAAATAATTTTTTCATGTACTTGAACCTGCCACATATGCAGTATTTGTAGAGCAAGACATGTACACCATATAAGATATGGACAATAACTTTGTACCATTGAAACATTCAAATAAATCAAAGCTTATTGTTTCCATGTCCTATTCTACATTCTTGTCTTTGATTTCTAGTAAACATTGCATTCTTGTCTGTGTTGCTGAAATTGTGATGCCATTGATTGTACCAACTGGAAGTAGATCTTATCTATGAGACAAATTTGCAATCATCATATTTGGAAAGAATTGGTACTTTTTGGAAATAAGACAAATGTTTTCTACAATAATAAATCTATTTATTCAAATAGTTTTCTCACAGTCACCACTATCGTATTTGTTCTTTGGAATTATTTTAAAATTTCTAATAGAAACACCAACATCTGCAATAAGTTTTTCCTTATGTTGTTTCAATAAACTATGTTGACACTTTTGGCTTTTTGATCCATTCAATATGCATGGAGTATTTATTTTTTCTTATTTCCTTTGTCCAAAAAAGTTTGATACATAACTAAGAGAACACCATGGAAAATGCATCCTATTATATTGTTACTGATACCTTCGATCAATAATGGCATAGACTTGATCTCATTTTTCCTATTCATGAGAATTGAATTGAAATTAATTCAAGAAAACAAAAAATAAATTTGATATACAGTTAACTAAACCTCGACAAAGCTACCTTTATGCTTTTGTTTCTTCCATGTTTTTTTTGTTCTTTCACTTTTTCACCTATGATATTTTCTTATATAATAGTGTTCATTCCCATCTTTATATCCTCATCCATGTCTACTATCACATCATTCGAATTCGATAATTTTTGTATGTTCACAAATAATGCATTCAAATAAGCTCTTAAAAGGATATTACAAGAACAGGCTCATGAAGACAGAACCAGATAGCACAAAGTCATTACTAATATATTCTAATATCAGGTTCATAGTTACTAGATAAAATCTAATTTCTATGCATATATGCAAAATAATAAATAGATTTTAGTTTTGATCAATTCTAATTTATAGTTCCTTGTTACACATATTAAATTGAAAAATTAACAAATGTACAAATGTACAAATATTTTATAGAAATATTCAAAGTATCTTTTTCCTTGTAATTGTTGTCTTAGATTTGAATATTGGGATGCAAAAGCATTTTTGTAGGTAAAAAATGCATGCCTTATTCTATACGTAAGTACTTAGAGCATTTATATAATGAACATTACAACCCTATAGCAATGACATGTAGAGTTTAAAAAGTGGATAATATAAGAGTGCAAAAATATTTACACAATATACATTATTCACATGTACAATTGTTATCTCTGAATTGTTTTCGTGCTATGAAATTATAACATTATTTTCCTCTTATTTCTATATATTTGATGTAACTCATATCATCGGAGTAAGGAAAATAAACACAATTAGAACAGATACAATTAAAGACAATGATAAATTTGGTAAGAGGTGTGTTTCTGTTTGATTTGTTGTCATTTTATTATTATTACATTATATAACTATGTTTTCTTACTATATTTTTTTGTACTCTGTGATATGTAATATTGTATAGAGGAAGGTATATATGGAAATGTATGCATACATACGAAACATTGTGGAACAATGTTTTTATTCCCTGCTCCACGCAATTATTCTTTGTACAAAAAAAAATAGTTCACTTAATATTGCATAAAATTGTGAATAAAACCACCATCGTTCCACTCTTGACAAGGACTAGCAAATGTAAAGTTTTCAATAGCTTTGTGAAACTTTCATTCAGAAATAGGTTGCAGCCTCAACATATCCTAAACAGTTCTCCATGAGTACTTCCCCCTTTGAAAGTCTTGTAACTCCACAACTTGCCTCGTCTCCTTAGAATATGCTATTTGTATTAATTAATTATGCATATTGGTTCATAAGTGTTACATGTTTCTAGAAAACTGAAAAACATCTTTCCACTCCAGAACTTTCCCCCTCTCCTTCCAATATGCTATATCCAACCACTTTGCATATATCAAACAAAATAGGAAAATAATTAAAGTTAAGAAACTGCATGTTCTCATGTATTCTCATACAATCCCTATCTGAGTGTAGAGGTGCTTCACTGCAGTTCCTTACTTCTACACAATGCTTTATTCCACACAGATTCATGGCTATATGCACCTATTCTCGTGCACAGCTAAATCTATAATAGTTTAAGATGGAAAAAAAAATTTAAATGAAGTAAGAGAGAAACACACTAGTAGTATCACTCAGCTTTGGCATCATTGGACAAAGTAGTAGCAATCTTAGGCATAACAATGTTAGAACACTCAATAATGAAATTGCCACTCATAAAACTATCCTTTTTTGTCCATGTCGCGACTCTACATACTAAATTAGTGATCCAGGAGGATCTCGTCAGATCAGTTACATAGTTTTAGTTTTGTCATCAGCGTTCAGTCCAGTGTCGTTCAAGTACGACAATGTTGTTTATGGTTCAGGTTGTCCAGTAGTGTATATGTTTTTTCATGGTGTTCAATTGATATGGTTTTGTGCCTGGTTGTCAACATGAGATTGTCATCAATTCCCCCAGGATATGGTTGTCGACGTGGGTTGATCATTTGCCTTGCAAAGTTTGGTTGTCGACGGGTTTGTTGTCATGTGATGTTTGTTGCTAATGTCGTTTTGTGACATTTAGTTGTAAATGGGTTATTTTTAAAATAAACCTTATACAAACCTAATCCTAAACCCTAACCATACACTAAATACCCTAAACCTATTGTAAAAAACATTACAATACAAATCAAAGGCATAACCCTAAGTCCTAAGAACCTAATCCCTTTTTTAACGAAGCGCAATACAATACCTTAACCTAAGTTATAAACCCTCTCAAGTTATGTAATACAAAAAATTACGAATAATAAACATAACATTCATAAACCACAGCTAAACCGCGGGGTTTAGATCGCATTGGAACCGCACTATGTGAGCAAGAATGTTTACCGTGGTAGAGATAACTGCAATGGAGAAAACACATGACAGAGTTAACTAGAACATGTGAACAGGCGGAGACTATGCCATGTGAACGACCAGTGGTTATTCGTCGAGGTTAGCAGCTGGAGATCGCACAAAAACCGTTGGGGTAAGATCGCCAGGTGAGCCGCCTCGGTCAGAGGGTATACGTGTTCACATGGCAGACCGCAACTGTCGGATTAACCTGCAAGGTGGCGGCTTGTGACAAGATCATAGCCAAACCACCTGTTCACATGTGGGTAGTCAACTAAATCCATGCTGTTAGTAAACCGCGAGTGGATATGTTAATATATGGTCTATTTTTGGGTTTTGATGTGTTTTGGCATTAAAAACTAATGCGATGACCATGTGACTAGGCACTAAGGTGTTCCCTAGTGATTCGACCAAGACCATCATGCTCCATTCATGCCAATCTTGGCTAAGAATCCCTCAAATATATCTGCAAACCTTTAAGTGCACCTTTTTGTTCATGAGGAAGACATTGGTGGTTTTGAGATTTAGAGTGTAGATTCTAGAGGATATAATCGATTTTGTTTCCAATGTAACAGGAGCATGCAGAGTCGGAATTAGGAACCGTGGGAGGTGTTGGAAAGCTGGTTCAGAGAGATTTCTTATGGAAATAACCAGAAGTTCCTCAG
The DNA here is from genome assembly GCA_000404065.3 of Pinus taeda. NCBI lineage: Eukaryota > Viridiplantae > Streptophyta > Pinopsida > Pinales > Pinaceae > Pinus > Pinus taeda. The sequence goes on from APFE031736268.1 coordinate 54,840, forward strand.
TGCACATTCAGTTTGGTCAAATTTTTGTGTAATCGACCTCTTCAATTTCAATCCTAAGCAGTCGTCCATCTTGAAAGTAAACTCAGAGACGTAGTCCATCAGGGACGAACTCCGTAATCAATCTTGTTGTCTGGTATTGCTATGTTTTTATTGTTTCAATTGTTTTTTTGCATCTTACTTATGTTTTATCAACTGTCATAAAACCATTCTTCTCAAGCAGTTCTCATGATTTCAACACTTTTAGTTAACATTCTCTTCATTAATGGCATAATCAATTCTACTTCAATTTTAACATATGATCATTTCAGGTCAATTAGCTTTATGCGCACTGCAAAGGAAGAAAGAATGACACTATATAGTCCTTTCTCCTTAACAAACTCCCCCACATCCAATTTATTTGCACACCCTTTCTCCCACACTTCCCACACACCCTTTCTCCGCACAACAAAATCATATCAGTTTCATATTAAAGTAATATTTCAAAGCTACTTCTGCATATTTCTTCCAAATTTCTTCGCACACCCTTTCTACAACACTTCCCCCACAACCTTTCTCCTTCCTCCACATGTTGCAAAATTAGTCTTTTTTTTCCATGCCTCAACTCCACATATTAAATTATCCTTGTGCAGAGTGTAGACGAAGAAAGCTTGACTCGATATAGTTCCTACTCTTTAACAAAATCCATCACACACACTTTCTTCTACACTTCCTGCACACCCTTTCTCTACACAACAAAATAGTAGTTGTTAGCCCCCCCGCTTACATAAGGGACCTGTAACCTTATCAATTCTAGCATCAAAGGGAAAAGTGATAACAGTGTGAGACATAACAATGTCATAGCGCTCACCGACGAAATGACCACTTACAAAATTATTCCCTACCCTTGTTCATGCCTCGACTTTGCATATTAAATTAACCTTATGCGAAGTGCGGAGGAATAAATCTTGGCTCGATATAGTCCTTTCTCTTTAACAAAATCCCCCGCACACAATTTCTCTACACATTCTTTCTCTCGCACTTCCTGCATACCCTTTCTCTGCACAAGCTACTTTTGCATATTTCTTCCTAATTTCTCCAGACACCCTTTCTATTGCACTTTCCCCACAACCTTTCTTCTTCCTCTACATATCACTAAATTAGCCTTTTTTTTCCATGCCTCAACTCCACATAATAAATTAGCCTTATACGAAGTGCGGAAGAAGAAATCTTGACTCGATATACTCCCTATTCTCTAACAAACTCCATTACACACCCTTTCTCTGACACTTCGCACACATCCTCTCTCTAGACAACAAAAATTAACAATTTTCCCCTTCCCCACCTCCCACTTCGCACACATAAGTGAACTGCAACCCCATCAGTTTTGGCATCATTGGGAAAAGCAATAACAATGTCAGGCATAATAGTGTTAGAGCACTCACCAACATAAGGGAAGTGCAAGCCCATCAATTTTGGCATCATTGGGCAAAGCAATAGCAATTTCAAGAATCACAATGTTAGAGAATTCACCAACAAAATGGTCATTCACAAAATTAGTATTTTTTATTTTAAGATGATTTTTCGGACACTAATAAATAAAAAATAAAAATCGCCCTCCACCAGGGGAATTATGTCACATCAAGCCTCGCTCAACTAATAGAAAATTAGAAATACGATTTCCATAAATTAGATAAAGATTTTGTAATTAATAGATAAATAAGAATATTTAACATTTTCCCAAAACTTTGTTTAAAATTGCAAAAACATAACAATATAATCAATAGTCAATAGACTTTGATGACTGCCAGGTGAGTGTTATTCTCCCTGACTAGACAACAACTAATAAGAAAACCATTTAAAATATAAACTTTAAATGACCTAGAATAATCAATAAAATAAATATATTTTCATTCTTTTTCCATATTATATTAATAATTTACATATTATCTTTCTTCACAATTAAATTTAACTAAAAAAATCATTTAAAAATATCAATTTTAGATATGTTTTTTTTATAAGTAAGAGAAGAACCTTCTATTAATCTAACCAAATTGCATAGTTTACAAAGTGTCCTAGTCAGCAAGGATGACAGAAAACCAAGGACCGAGGCCCACAAAAGCCCTACAGGCATCCCACCAGGGGTCCACAAAGGGACCCACAGTGGACCACTCTACACCCAACAAACAGACTCGACAACATCTATAGATTGAGTCCTCTAAACAACTTCAGGTCCGGAACTCTCAAGCAACAAGCACGAACCAATCCCCATCATTCATTACACAACCCTGATCCAACGGCCATCATGGATATCGCGCGGACAAGAAATGCGGAGGTTAACCACCCAATGAGGGCGGTTTTCTCTCACCTCTCGTTGCAACGTGTCACACAATGAGTGGAATCGGAGGCACATTACAAAAAACCAGATATCATTCTTTTCCTACCCGATATACCATTTATGGTTTTGTGTCCGAGGTTTCGCGGAAAAACCAGAATGCTCAGTTGCCAAGTGAAGACCGTCCGACCATTCCCGCAGACATTTCTGAGCCTTCTTCCTGGAGTCTCCATCAAAAACCCGCTGAACCAAATGCACACAGGCAACTAGATCTGTGGTGTTGACTGATTTGTAACCTTCATCATTCAACTGAAAGTGAACAATGTTGTGGAGGGTAGCCAAAACCAAAAATTTTAGACGAATTAGGTGATACCATCCTCCCACCTATGTCCTGAATCCCTTTGATCAGTTCTGTTCATCTACAGTTCCAAATCTTTGGTTGCTCGGTAGAAACAGTCCTCTCGCAGTTTTCCAACAGGTAATGACTCCCAGGCATGCCGAGAATCCCTGTCCTTATTGGTCACTCTTTCGTTGGCCAACCGATCCGCTAACATATTTGCCTTCCTTCTAACATGAATAAATCTTATCGTTTCAAGGGTTTGCAAGTGAGGGTGGATATGGTAAAAAACCTACAGTAGATTCTAGTGCTTCGACAATTTATCTGGAAAAGTTCCATTGTGAATTTTCTTGGCTGCTCTAATGATCAATTCCAAATCTACTTCAATGATAGCATTCTGTAAATTTGCCTCCACCAGGATCTCCAAGCATTGTTCTAATGTCAGGAGTTTAGCCATATTATTGGTACCCTTTCCCAAGGGTCCATGGAAGATGTCTTTTGTTTGCCCCTAATGATCTCTTATGTCACCCCCAAAGCCAGCTACCCCTGGATTGCCCTTAGAAGCTCCATCAATGTTTACCTTGAAGAAGCCCTCTGGCGGGGGCTTCCAACTATTGGCCCCTGTGTTTATTGTTCTCACTCCCTTTTTATTCCTTGAGGACTGAGGGAGTATAGTCCCAAATTTAGTATAATATTCTCCTTGTGAGGCAAAGGAGGATCCTTGGGAATTGACCTCAAAAGGATTTTAACTGTTTCTTTAAGCTATTTTAGAATTTGATTGATTATGTGTTGGGGCTTGCTAGCTTTATTTTTTAAGATCTACCTATTGCGCTCATTCCAAACAGTCCAAATCACAAAGCCTGGGACTAGCATCCAAGCTTTGTTGATGATCTCATTCTCTGAGAAGTTCTTCCTCTATTTTTTCAACGTGTTGAATATGCTGAGCCTGTCCCTGTTGGTTTTTCTGAAGATTGAGGCCACCCAGTTCCACACCTTAGCAGAGAAAGGGTAAAGGTTGAGAAGATGTTCAATTGTTTCCTCATGTAAGCCATAAAGGTGGCATTTGGAAGGGCCAATGAAGCCTTTATTTAGTAGGTTTTCCCAAGTTAGGATATTTCTTTGATGCACAAACCAGATGAATAACTTTATTTTCATCCAGTGAGGAGTTTGCCAAAGCTCCTTCTGGACTTGTTATGTATTCACAAAGTTAAAACCTGTTACTGCCTATTTTGCTTTTTTGAGGTTAAAGTTACCTTCATTGTTCTTCCCCCGTATTAGTTGGTCAGGTGAGGAGGAAACCAGAATTTGCCTATGCTCTAAGCCCTAGGTAAGAGCATCTGCCTTGGCCTTCAAAGGACTCTCATTACTGTAAACTAGGTCCTTCCATTTTCTTCATTTTACATTATTACTTCCCTCGTCCCAAAAATATTTTACCAATAACAGACATTTGCTCTTTGTGTCTCTCTTAAAGGCTACTAGGTCATTCTTGTTCAGGATGGGTTCCTATTGCCAGTTGTCCTCTCAAAATCAAGCATGGTCCCCTACTTAGATTTCCGAGAAACAGTGTTACTGAACAATGCCTTTATTCTCCCAAGCAAGTTTCCAAATGTGTGAGCCCCTAAGCTGTCCTGACATTCTGATATGATCCTTCTCTTGCCAATCCTTGGCATACTTTTGTTTCCAAAGTTTGGCCTAGGGGGCATTCGGCTCCTTGATCCATCTCCACCAGAGCTTAGCTCCCGAAACTTTGCTAAGAGTTTCTGGGTCATGCAGCCCCAAGCTACCATGGCTTTTGGGCCTGCAGAGCTTGTCTCAGGCCACCAAAGCCCACTTCTTTTCCTCCTCCCCTTTGCCCCACGGAAAGTCCCTTTGTATTCTCCTTATTTGTTGCTTAATACCTTGAGGAGCAGGGAGAGCTGCAAACATGAAAATGGGAATGGCTTGTAGGACCGCCTGTGTGAGCACAAGTCACCCTGCTAGGTTTAAGGATCTACATGTCCATTTTCTAATCTTGTTCTGAAATTTATTAAAAATTGATTCCCATATTTTCTTGCTTAGAGGTTTGTCAGTAAGAGCAATGCCAAGATATTTGGACAATCACTATTCCCTTTGAAAATCAAGAATCCTGGTAATGTTTCTTTGTATAGCAATATTGGTATTAAAGGAAAAAACTTTGGACTTGTTGAGGCTTACCTCTGTTCCTGCTGCCATAACAAAGTCATTTAGGATGTTTTTTATCGCTCTTGCTTCCCTAACTGTGGGTATTCCTAAATTTTAAATATGTTATACACATATCACAACCAATAATAAATATTACATATTAAAATTTATATATTAATGTTAAATATTGTAATTTTATTTTATTCAACAATTCCTATGCTTAACCTTTCTCTTTGAAATTTAAACCCTTCACATAAACCTTTAATCTACATCCATAGATTAATATATGACAATATCATCTTCCTTTTAAAATCAAACAATCCAAGAAATAAAAAACATGGACTCGTAACGAAATTCTAACCATTTCTAATCAACTTAATTTAGGAAAAAATCAAGAAGCAGGCTACCCTTTCAACTTAATTTGATAAATAATTTTTGTCATCTTTAATTATCCTATGACAGGTTAAAATCATCACTAATCCACACTTTTCAAACGTGACGTATTTGGTCATGATTTTAAAATCATGAATAAGCTCATCACGTGACAGGTTAAAATCATAATTGTTCCACGATTCCATGGTTCATAATTGGTCCATGGTATGTATTTGTCATTGAATTACTGGTTTGGAAAAATCTAATGGTAGGCATATACAGCCTTGTGCATTTATGGCTTTGGTTATTTTCAACCATGGCCTTTAACCTAGCAACATGTTTCAGGCTTGGACTTTATTATAAATCATCACTTTTCATTATTGAAATATGTTTGACCATGATTTCATAGGAACAGGGTCACCATAGACTTCATTGCTTAAAAGTCATGGTCACTAAGAATCTAGATTACTGCATACATAAAACATTATGCTTCAAAATTGCACGAAAATATTCATAGAAAATTTAACCTAGCTCCTGATCCCTTCACCTTGCAAGCACTGTTTTGAATTAATATGTTTTGAAATTTCGTCTGATAAATCCATTCCAGTGCAGGAGAGGATCGTGATTGTTAAGAAACCATTCCAAGGACCTAAACGCTTAACTGTCAAGTTAATTGGATATTTTCTATAGAATTCCTTGCCAATATGTTGCTTTCCTTGCCAACATGTTGCTTTGAAAGAGATGATGATTATAGGGACTCTAGCGGGGAGACTACTAATCTGGTATTCTAGGAGACAAGCTAGGTATTATTGGATCCTTGTGTTGTTATTAAAGAAGTAGAAATTGTATTTTTCAAATCGCCTTACCAAAAGCATACATAAAGTCTTTGTAAATGGTTTTTAGGGTTGTAGCCTCTCACAACAAGGGCCAACAAAAGAGCATAATATCATTCACATATTATTGATGAGTACATAGGTATATCTTTCCCAAAAAGATGAAGACCCTTGACGACTCGCAAACGACCTACTTCATTGAGATAAGTAGGGGACAACTAAGATGAAGAAAATTCATTGAGATAAGTAGGTGTTAACTAAGATGAAGAAAAGAGGAGAGATTGGATTATCCTAATGGATACCACGAGAGGGATTGAAAGTCATAGTAGGGGAGCCATTCAAGAGAATAGAATAAAAAGATTGGAAATAAGATATTTAATCCAGGAAATACGTTGAAGAGAGAAATAAAAAACACAATGCATTGGGAGAAGATAATGCCAATTTAATCTGTCATAAGTTTTAGAGAGATCCAATTTGATAAAACATACCAACTTTTAGAGCTCTTTAAAGAATGGATAATCTCATGGGTTGCCACAATCCCATCCAGGATTTGGCAGCCCTCAATAAAAACAGTCTATTCTCAAAAAATAACATTGTGTAACAAGGGTTTAAGCCAATTCAAAGTAACACATTATATACGGATATTGGCAGGAATAGAACGTGATCATCATCTTTACTAACTATAATTTGTTTTTTTATTCTTCAGTTGTTGCATATAATATTTATATAGTTGACATTAAAATATTTTATATTCACATACCTAACACTAAAACATTAATACATACCCCTCATATTTAGAAATAAAAACCATATATATATATATAAACTTTTACAAGTTACCTAGATCTCTATAAATATGTCATTACATGGGCTCTAGTATTTTGATATTTTTTTTATTCATGACATACAAATATTCTCATGACAAACAACAAAGATGATATATATATCTATATATATCTATATATCTATCATATATATCTATATATAGATAGATATATATATAATGAATATTTTTTATTAATAATTTAGAGAATTTATAAATTTCTTTTATTTTTGAATTTAGAAAAACCTTATTTTTAATGGAATAAGAATTCTCTTGCATCTTCTATGTTAATTTTTTTTTAACTTATCTGCATATTGATAATATTTGATTATATAACCCACATTAACCCTTTCTTTATTATTTAATACTTTTAAAATATTATATTATATCATTTTCATATTTAGATAATAAAATTACTCATCTCCCTAGAAATGGGATAATATATATTATATTATGATCTATATTATATATATATATATATATATATTAGTATATATATATATATATATATATATATATTATATATATATATATATATATATATACTATATATATATATATATATATATATTATTAAATAGTGAATAAATTACATATCTCTCTCATATTCAAAAGTGAATTAGCCCCCAGAGGTGCAACTTGTTGGCCAATGACCATACTACTAAGTTGTTTGTTTCATTGTGCATGTCATAGGTTCAAACCTCATTTTACTCATGCATCGTGCTTGGGGGTTGTGCGGTTGCACCTGCAAATTATAGTGGCAGTCATTGTGTCATAGCCTCACTCTAGAGGTGTATTCCAACCACTTGTGAGCACAGTGCGAAGCCGCCTAACTCTTTCGTTTTCCACTTCCTGGGCTTACGACCTATGCATATCCAACACTTGTATTATTTTTCGTTCGGTTTTCTCCTTATACATGCAGAGAAAATACTTCAATTATACTTAACCAGTCATCTTCATATGCAACGGAATCATAAACATCATAATACGGTACACAACAATTATAAATGGGAGGGTTAACTCCCTAACAAGACTTTGCAACACTTTTTCAATTCTACAATTCAATTTACAAAATACAATATTTTATAACCTAGGCCACCTTCTTAATCGACCTACCCAACCTTGCCAGTTTATGCAACATGTGGACGTCGCACAATGACAACTACATGTCCACACCGTTCTATCTACACTACCCTATCGTGCAAATCTCCATCCATAGCTACCTCGTGGAAACTCCAGGTCTCGATCTCAGAAAATGTTCATTCAACACCCACCATTCTGCCCGTCGGGCAAGCGAATTGCCTAGTCGTAGTGTTTGTCGCGCTCAGCCTACCCACACCCTATCGTGACCTTCGAACAACACTACACAGAACTTCGCCTGAGCACCCTGAACTCGGGTCTACATGACCGACCTATAACTTGACTTCCCTTGTCCTACCTGTGACCCGGCTATCTACCCAACTCGTCCCTTTGCACTATGGCTATGTTTTTTATCTATGTTTATACAAGTTGTATAACTCTACGGTTGGATGTTTCCTCTAAGTGAACACCATCCACCCGTATAATATATATATATATAGTATATATATATTATTATATTTATATTATATATATTATATATATATATATATATATATATATTATTATGTTATGTATATGTTATGTATATGTATGTATGTATGTATTATGTATATGTTATGTATGTATATGTATTATATGATGTATATGTATGTATGTATATGATATATACATATATACATATATATATACATATGCATCCAACTTTTTTCACATGACCCGTCATGTCGTTTGGCTGGCCCATGGGTCAGACCACCCATATGTCCAGCTGACCTATCCACCACACATGACATGCCCCTTCATCCACACTTTTCCTAAATCTAACTCACCGCACGTTGAACAGAACACTCCACTCGGTCGACTCATCCACCCATGTCACTCGCCGTGTTGGGCGGGCACCTACCCATTATAACTTGGTTGCCCCATTCTTCGCCTTTAACCAATTGCTATACATGTGCACACCTTTAACTAACAATGGATGACATTTAACCGAATTTCCTCCTCCAAGTCGCCTTTAACCGAATGCCTCCACCCGAGTCACCTTTAACCGAATGCGAGCACCCGTCACACATATGGGCGCGCCTGTACTACGGCTTCAGTTCTTCTACTCCCTCGGCCACTCGCTAACTTGAGGTACTGACATCCTCCCCCACTTAGAATGGTTGTCACCCTCGACAACACCATCTCGAAAAACTCCATCTCTAAGACCAAAATGTCGCAAAGTGTCATCAACTCCAACATCAAATGTCCATGTTGTCCAACTCCTTGTCTCCATCGAATGAACCTCCACCAAGGCCCATGACTTCGTATAGGTGAGACTTCCTCAATCCATGGTCATCAACCATACTTGTTGCAAAAATTCCATGCTTCTCCATCTTGTGGAAGGTTTTCCACTCCAACTTAGCTACATATTGTGGCCACAACTCATATTGTGTCAATCCACCATGTATCATCATCATCATGTGAAACTCTGTTATAATACTCCAACTCAACTCCACCATGCATCTATGCATTTTCATGCTCCCATGACTCGAACTAGTCGGGTGATCAATCCAACCATCGCGTTTAACTCATGATAATACACCTCATCATGCCTTTCTCAATTGTTTCTTCATCATCTCGTCACATGCTTGACTCAATCAAGAACTCTCTCCATGAAAACAATGCAGCAGTCCAAGGCTCATCATGCCATTTCAATGACCATGAAGAAATATCCATTTCATCTGCGATATGCTACCCATTGATGCTATCATCGTTATCCATGGTTGTACACCAACAACCCCACCCTTCTAAGCATCATCTTTATCTATGGTGACACCTTCCCCCAAAGGCCTCTTTATCATGGTGGTGTGGCACCCACTCTAATGCATCGTACTCACCCATCTCCAAGGTCTAGTGTACGGAAAGGGCCAAGAGGTTACCCCCTTGAATCTTATCAACCCATGTGTCAAATTGATGTTGTGTCCTCAATTAATCATGCAAAAAACCAACCTCCTCTTTGGTACATCCAAGTTTCTCAAGCTTCTCCTTTGTCAACTAAAAATCATAGATGCCCATAGCATGTTGACAATAATACTGAGAGGGGGGGGTGAATCAGTATTATCTTATTCTTTTACCAAATCTTTCTTATTTATACTTGAATTATTTTTGCATACCAATACCATAAATAATGAGCATGAATAAGAAAAGCAGACATTCACATCAAAGAACACTAGATATAAGGTGGAAACCCAATGTGGGTGAAAACCACCTGCTGCAATATGTCTCTATCTTCTTTCAAATTAGAAACTCCTTTTACAATGGTCTTGTACTGGTGCAGTCCTTTACCAGTACACAGGCTGCAACCTACTGAGAGCTACAACTCTCTCTCGTTTTCCAGTCTCTCCTGGAAGGGAGCTACAACCCCCTACTCCTTTTCAAGGACCACTTTTCATAAATTTTCAAACTGGATCCGTATACATCAAATGATCATCAAGTACATGTAAATTATACAGTCAGCTGTAATAACCAGATCATCAATAACAGAACAGAACCCAGAACACCTTTTCAACACAAAAATTCAATCAACAGAAGATCTCAACACAGATACGCGGTTTTTCCTTTTACTGGCCTGCGTTGCTACGCAGTTCACCTTCTGCCTCTATGCGTATACCCGCAGTTCTCCTTCTTGCTGGACTGCGTGGCCACGCACTGCTCCTTTCACTGAACTGCGTACAGTACGCACCCAATGACACTATTGCGCCGCGTACTTTCCAGCAGGTACGCACCCAAAAGAATAATCGCGCCGCGTGCTGCTGCAGAAAGCACGCACCTGAACCACTGTCGCCCTGCGTACCTACGCACTGAGCCTTCGCCGCTTCTGTGTACCCACGCAACAGAACCTTCGGCCTCTGCAATACACCACGCCTTAACCTTCGGCGCCTCTGCGTACCCACGCACTGAACCTTCGCGCCTCTGCGTACCTTGAAACTAGGGCTGAAATAACCTAAGATGCTCAGATCTGAACTTGTGCTCAAGAGATCACCCTTCGCCAATTCGCTTCTGACTTCTCCTTTATAAATCAATCTTTTAAGAACCGAGAACCCAATAGATCAGATCTTAAGATATTCAAAGACACAAAGATGCTTAAGCCAAATGATCTCATTTGCTTTATATAGGCTAGCTCTTCCTCAAATCAAGGATCATGGGGCTCAATAATAATAATAAAATAATCAATACCGCGGACCAAAACCATGATAACCCAATACTGTTGGCTAAATACCATGAGAAAACCCCACGTGTGGGCGCTTAACTGCCTTGGAATGTGTGCACTGGGGTACGCACCCCATGAATGGGTGACCCGCGTATCTGGACATGGTCTCTGCACGGTATGACTGCGGGTACGCACCTCCTGAACTATTCTCCTGCGTACTTCTTTATTTTTCATCAAATGAGAGCCATGCCATGGGTGTTGCCATCAAGTACAACATCTAAAATCATACCAGAACCATAATGCCAACAATCTCCCCCTTTGGACTTGATGGCAACCTCAAAATCTTCAGCTTCATTCTCCCCCTTTGACATCAAGGGCAAAGGGTTAGCTCCCCCTAAGAATATGCTCCCCCTGAGTATGAACCAGATCTGTAATGAAGAACCATAATCCACCATGAAAGAGACAGAGACATATTGCAGCTAC